>JAOEGS010002038.1:0-35866 GCA_025447755.1 Corythornis vintsioides | reverse complement strand
CCAGGGCAGGGGTGGAGTCCCTGTGACCCCTGGAGGGGTTTCCAAGCCCTGGAGCTGTGGTGCTGAGGGCCATGGGTTAGACTTGCCAGTGCTGGATTAATGGTTGGACTCTAAGATCTGAAAGGTCTTTTCCAACACAACAATTCTATGATTCCATCATTCCACTGCTGGAGGAGAGCAGAGGTGCTGCCATGGAGGAGCAGGGACAGTGGTGATGTCCAATCCCACCCCTCTCACCACGAAGAGCACACAGGGGCTGACAACACAGTTATTTTCTGCATAAAACAGAGTCCCTTTTTATGAATAAAATATTTGGAGTGCACTTGACAGGATGAAGAACTGGTAATTACAGTAATTTGTAGCACGCAGTAGGGCTAATGAGGACATCTTTTCTTGAGGAGCAATGAAATAGAGGGTCATTCATTTCTGAGAGAATTGGGTTTTTTTCATCTTGCTGCAGTTTTTCTTAATTCCATCTGCTGTTCCTCACACTCCCTGGAGTTCCCTGGCTCATGCTGGGCTCCCATCAGCAAGGATATTTCAGTGTTTCACTGCAGTACAACTCCAGCCTCCCTGACCACCTTCCAAAGGACAGCTAAAGAGGCTCTGCCTTTCCATTTGAGAAGCACGCTAATGAAAAACTCATTAACTTTTAATTAAGGAACACCTTGCCTTGCTGCCATTCTTGGATGAGCCACATCGGGCCAAGAGATGACTTTATCTTACAACATAATTAGGACAATGCATTTGTACAACACCAACCCACTCTGCTTTTGAGTATTTCCAGGGATCACCATTGAGAGCATCATATTAATATTAAAGTATTAACATTAAAAGCCTTTTTACTAATACTAGATTATTTCTGTGGCTTCGTTTGTTGCTTTATTGCTATTTCCTTAACCAACCAGGTGTATGGAGGGTTGGGCTTAAAAAAACCCTCAGAATCTAGTACTTAAATTCCAGAGCTTAGACACGACTGACGCTGGTTGGATTACACATCCCAATTATTCAAGTCACCATAATGATTTTGTGTACAGCCTCTGGATTAAATATTGAACACTGCTCACTTTTATTATTAAAAACCTTTAGGAGATAAAAGGATTTTTACTGTGTGGATAAAACTGAGCAGAACAAATGGGTAATACCCTAAGGGAACTGACTGGCAGGAATTTGGGGCTAAAATCAAGGAATTTTCTGTTCATTTGGAAATTCTGCAGGATGATTCTTGCAGAACAGCTTTCTACATGCAATAGCTTCAGCACCTGTCCTGGCTGATGGGATTTATCAAGTGATGTCAAACTTGGTTACTCTTCCCTGAGGATTCAGCTGAAGCAATTCCTCCAGTCTGCTAGAGCTGGAAAGAAATAAAAACCAAAAAGCTTCCTGCCAACTGCTCTGCAGCAGAGATGAGATGCCAGAATTGCTGACTCAGCTTCTAACAGCTGATAGGCAGGGGTAAAGGTCATACCCTGGAGCAAGGACTGGGTGTAGCTGTGCCTCTGTGTATGAGAGGTCAGGAGTAATCATGGAATTATAGAATAGTTTCCATTGGAAAAGACCTTTCAGATCATTGAGTCCAACCCTTAACCCAGCACTGCCAGGGCACCACTGTCCCCTGGCCCTCAGCACCACAGCTCCAGGGCTTGGAAACCCCTCCAGAGGTCACAGGGACTCCACCCCTGGGCAGCCAGGGACAGCCCTGGAGGGGGAGAAATTGTTCCTCAAGCACCTACCTCAACCTCCCCTGGGGCACCATGAGGCTGGTCCCTCTTGTTCTTTGGGAGCAGAGCCCGACCCCCCTGGCTCCAGCCTCCTGCCAGGAGCTGTCAGAGCCAGAAGGTCTCCCCTGAGCCTCCTTCTCTCCAGGCTCCACAAGCCCAGCTCCCTCAGCTGCTCCACACCCTTCCCCAGCTCCGTTGCCCTTCCCTGGCCAGGCTCCAGCCCCTCAATGTCCTGCTGGGAGTGAGGGGCCCAGAACTGACCCCAGCATTGGAGGTGCAGCCCACCAGTGCAGGGGCACCAATCTGCCAGCAGGTACCACACCAAATGCAGAACAAAATCAAGGTCAGTACTGCCACTGCAAAACCCCCTTTGGTGACAGCAGCAGCTCAGTGCCTGCAATCCACGTGGCTTCAGGAATCAGAGCAGTGCCACCTTCAAACCCATCTCCCTGTTCAGGAGGGAGCAGGATCACTCCCTGCATGCCAGAGCTGGGTGCAGGGAGGCTCCTGAGTGGAAGGATCTCTCTGCCCTGCCTCACACACCTCTCTCTGCTATTTCTCACCTCATCCATTCATTCTCAGAGAGGTCTGTGGCCCTTTGGTGACCCTGCTGTAGCCATTCTGATGTTCCCACCTTCAGTTCCTTGCAACACCAGTTGCCACGGCGAGGTGTGTGAGAACACACAGACTTCTTAATCCCTTCTCTTGTTCAAAACGTTCAGTTATTGTCAAACATTTTTTTTTCCCCTCATCCCCTCTGCTCCCAGTTCCTTTCTGGAGGCTCTAAGCTGGAGTTACACTGCACCTCTGCAAGCTGTGCATACTAATGGCAGCAGGTATTGCTTGTTGGGCTGTTTTATCATGGAAATCTTTGCCTCTGCTGTCATTTGCTGCCAGCCAAAGGCAATCATAATTTCACAATGAAGACATGTATAATTGAGGTCATTAGAAGGAGCAACCTGGAATGAGCATCTATGGAGGGGAGAAGCTCATTGATTTAGCACCTCGTGGAGATCATTTCCATAGCAAATGTTGGTTGCCTGCCTCTGCTCAAGCTACACTACCTGCTGAAAGGGATTTCACACTTTCAGAAGTGCTTAATATCATTAATTAGATCTTTTCCTTCAAAACTAAAAAAAACCTGATTTCTTTTTAATACATTGTCGCCTCCTTTCATCATTGTTCCATTTTTTTTCAGGGATATTTTGCCTTGCTGGAGCACCTGACTCTGCTGAGGGGATGAGACAATACTTTTTAAAGGCTGGAATTTGCCCTCTGTGGGGAGATAACAAACCCCACTGGAGCCCTCTTTGAAGCAATGGGAATGTGCCTTGCAAAGAGATTCTAGCCCCCAGATTCATGTCCCTAAAGAAAGAGACCTTTCTTTTGGAGTCCTGAGAGACATCAAGCTCTCCATGGTTGTGCCCCTGTGGCATGTGTGTTCATCAGAGCAAAGGAAGTTCTCCCCCTCTACTCTGCACTAGTGAGACCTCACCTGGGGTGTTGTGTCCAGATCTGGGCTCTCCAGGTCAAGGGAGACAGAGAAATACTGGAGAGAGTCCAAGGGAAGCTGTGAGGATGGTTAAGGGGCTGGAACAGCTGCCTGGAGAGGAAAGGCTGAGAGCCCCAGGGCTGCTTAGTCTGGAGAGAAGACTGAGATCTAATTAATGTCTATCAATCCATCAGGGTGTCAGGAAGGCAGGGACAGCCTCTTCTCACTTGTGCCCTTGGACAGGACAAGGGGCAGTGGGTTTCACCTCAAAATGAGGAAGAACTTGAGGTAAGAGTCTCCTCCTCAGATGAGGAGTTGTCTTCTCACCAACCCAGGCAGGTGAGAGGAGCATCCATCACCCAGCCTCAGCAGCAAACTCCCTTTTCTCAACACCATCTTAGACCTACAGGAGAGCCAGCCATGCTACTGAAAATGTTTATGTTATTCATTAACAGCATTAGAGCTGTTAATGAACATGATTAAAGTTGTTCACAATTAATTAACCCAGAGAATTCCTACAGCTCCCACATTAGTTCAGAGCAGCTGACTGGGATGAAGCTGCTGGCTTTATAACCTGTGAAAAACATCCATCAAGAGCTGGCTCTGCCTCCAGCCACCCCTGGTGTCACCCAGCACAGCCCAGCTGCCCTGCATGGGATGTTTTAGAAGTTTGGATTCCCTCAAAAGGAGGTACCACATCACAGCATCCCATTAATGAAGCGTGTAAGCTTCATTAATGTGAACAAGAAAATGATTTCTAAAGCCAAGTAGAAACCTTCATATCGCAGCTTTATTTTCTAACTTCCTTAACTCAAGTTCTTCCTGTAATTTATAAATCCTCAGGACCTTGGGTGTGCTACTTCAGGAAGCATTTTATTGTAAATTCTCTACTAAATTAGTAATGCTGTTTTCCAAGTCATAAAAAGGCATCATCGTATTTCTGGCAGTATGAAGGAATTTAGTACCTCGAGCCTTCTCCTGTCATTCCTCCTGAAGGCCACAGGCTATGGCTCTCCTGAGGTAGGTCCCAGCCTTGCACTGGAAACTCAGCCCTGTCTCGTGGTGGAGTGGAGGATGAATGTCTGCAAATCACCAGCCATGCCCAGCTCTGGAGGACGAGGGCCCTGTCCCTCATCCCTGTCAAGCTGAACAACTCTTCTCAGTCTGGGTGACCCTGACTTGCAGATTAAATGTGAGAGAAAAAGCAGCTATTAAACCAGCTGGAAATGACAATGGCTGGGACTGTTCTTCAGTGTCTGTTGGTAATGGGCTGTCACTGCCACACACAGAATGCTTTGGGGACTACTTGGATCATTTACTCCAAACCCCGGGCCATGGCAGGGCCGTGGATACACCAGACCTGGTTCTTCATTATTTAGATAATGAAAAGATGCTGAATAAAAGAAAGATGAACTTGAAGAAGGGAAAAAAGATCTCGTAACAGATTCTGGTCCAGCTTCTAAGAAGGATTAGGGCTTCAGATGCAGACCAAGCTGTCCCTGCTCCTGTGGAACACCCCTGAACCCTCTGGAGGAGAAATGCCCTCAGGGGAAGATTACACAGAATTATTGAGGCTGGAACAGACTTTTGTGATCAAGCCCAGCCTAAGAGCTGACACCATGACACCCAGCTAGCCCATGGCACTCAGTGCCACATCCAGTCTTTCCTTAACCACCACCAGGGATGGTGACTCCACCACCTCCCTGGGCAGCCCATCCCAGTGTCTAGTGACCCTTTCCATAAGGAACTGCTTCCTAAGATCCAACCTAAACCTCCCCTGGTGCAGCTTCAGGCCATGGCCTGGTTGCCTGGGAGAAGACTCCAACCCCCACCTGCCTACAACCTCCTTTCAGGGAGCTGTAGAGAGTGATGAGGTCTCTCCTGAGTCTCCTCCAGGCTTCAGGATGATGGTCCCTTCCAGCTGCATCATTTGGGAGCAACCAAGGGCATTTCTTTCCCAGCTGTGTGAGAAGGGATTCAGAGATCTGGAGGCTCATATTGCCTCTGAGCTGTGTCTCAATCCCTTGGGTCACCATCCTGGCTTGGCCATGCCATGGGATGGGGTGATTTGCTCAGTGAAGGGCAATTTCTCACTCTGATTCTAGAGAACTGCAGGTGAGCAACTCCACTAGAGCCACCTGCACTGGAAACATCTGCATCTGGTGAGGCAAACTCTGTTCTAGCAGCTGCAGAGATTTTTAGCTACATTACACACAAATCCCTTCAAAAAAACCCAGATACTCATGCAAGGAAAAAAAAAGCTCAGCTTTCCCATATGAATTTGTATTAAGAACATTCAGGCAGCTAATAAATTTACTAAAAATTACTTCTATTGACTCCTAACCAAATGCAGCTTCTTTATGTACAGCAGCCTAAAGATCAATTATGTATTTTCTTTTTTTTGTTGTTGTTCTTGTTTTAAAAGGAACAAGCAACATGCTTTTCATCACAAAATCCCATCACTGCCCTCCTGTTACTAATCAGGAGAACATTTAGTTTGTGGGGAAAGGGATAATTCATTCATTCTTGAAAGTACATGAATAAATATAAGTTGTTCAGTGCTTAATTATCTAATCTCCTGAGGGTGCTAAGTGACGGATTCATTATGTAAATAGGCATAAGTAGTCTATTTTAGAGAGCAGTTTACACAAATGCATTTGTTTTTGTTTTAAATTCCTATTTCCCACAGATTGAGAGCAATGTTGACATGATTAATTCTTGATAATGCTATTCCCATGTTGTGTCAACAGTGTCCTGCCTGGATTGTAGCACAGCCACGTGTTTTCCCAGTCCATTTAAGCCTTTGAAAAATAAAATTGCTAATGGTGTAAATAGGTTTTCCTGATTATTTCTGGTAGTCACACCAGTTAAACATGGGACTCAAAAGATTTGTCTCTTTTCCTTAAGTTAAACCCATACTGCATAAAAAAATAATTTAAAAAAATATATATACTATAGCATGCATACTTTTGGAATAACTACAGGAGTGTTAACTCTCTCATTGAACCCAGAGGAAAAAAAAAAAAGAGAGTATTATGGGGTTTTGGGGACAGATGGGAGGCGTTACAGCTGCTCACTGTGTTTCTCACTCCATCCTATTGGAACAGCAAGAAAGAATTAGCTGTTCCACTGCCAAAAAAGCAACAGTTGTCTCTTGCAAAGGGTTCATTTCAGCATTTTGAGGTGTTGAAGAGTTTTCCCAGAAACCCCTTAGCTTTAAAAAGCAAAACTCTGCAGCTCAGGCAGCTCCCTTCAAAGCAACACCACTTCCAAGAGCAGCCACTGTCCCTGTTCCAACCTCTGCCTCTGGAGGCTCAGAGCACCAAAAAGCATCTGCAACTGCTCGACTCTTTTTGCAAGTTCTCTAAGTTCCAGCAGCTGAGCTGATTTATACCTGATTTAAGGCAGAAAAAGATGCAGGCTGTGGCACGCCAACTTTCTCCCTGGAGTGAGTTTTTATGGCTGCTCTATAAACCCCTGGGTTTTATCATGGAAATACTGTCAAGACCATTAAGGACTTGTGGGAACTGCTGCAATGGGTCTGTAAATTACTTGGGAAATAGAGACAAGTCAGGCCAAGGGGTATTTGGGGTTCAAGAAGCATTCACACAGAGTTCCAAACCACTGAGACATCACAAGGGGCTGTAGCCAACTGCTCCCACCTCCCTCTCTGCTCCCTTCCCTTGCAGTCCTTGGGCAGCATTGTGCAACCAAACCCAATGCACTGAAAAATGCATCAACCAGGAAATGAGGAGCCTTGGAAAAACCAGCCCCACGCTGCTTCCAACCCTCAGATTCAAGAGAAATCCCAAGCATTCCCAAAGCTGGTTGTATTTATGGCTTTGCTATTCCCATGTTTATGGCATTGGGAATGACCCACAGTGGTGCTGCCACACCTTTGGAGCTGGAAATGAGCATTAGAAGATTTGTTTTCATGGAGCTTTCAGTGCTTTTTTTCTAGGGATGGCTGGAAATTTAGCTCTGGTGATTATATGGATTTTGCAGCTTTTTGGACTGCAGCTACACTCAGGATGCTCAATAAACACAAGGACTCTGCCCTCCTGTGCACACACCATCCCAAGCCAGAAGTTGAGCTACTTCATCCCCCACCTTCCACCTTCACCTTCCACTCTCCAACCATTGCCTAGTTGGGATTTACCTCTGAGGCCTTCAGTGATTTTCCTTACAAACAGCTTCTGGGCTCTCAGGCCACCAGTAGGACACCAGAACACACTGCCTTTGTAAATTAGAGCTACATAAGAGGGAAAAACAAGCAGTGCAATAAAAACAAGCAGGTGGAAGGCATGCCCAGATATTTCTGCCATGCACCCTGGGCTGGACATGGGGATTGCATAATGTCATTCAGAAATCCCAGGCTAGTTTGGGTGGGAAAGGACCTTTAAAACTCATCTGGGGCAACCCCCCTGCAGAGAGCAGGGCCATCTGCACCTAGAGCAGGGTGCTCAGAGCCCCCCCAACCTCCCCTGGGATTGTGCCAGGGATGGGGCAGCCTGGGCCAGGCTCTCACCACCCTCAGCATCAACAATTTCTCCTTCTCTCCAGTCTAAAACTCCCTCTTTGAGTTTAAACCCATCACCCCTTGCCCTGTCACAACATGCCCTGCTTACAAGTCCTTCCCCATCCTTCTTATGGGCCTCCTTATGTCCTGAAATGCCCCCAGAAGGTCTCCCTGGAGCTTCTCCTCTGCAGGCTGAACCCCCCCAGCTCTCCCAGTCTATCCCAGCAGAGGGGTTCCAGCTCTCCCAGCATTGCTGGGGCTCCTCTGGCCCCAATCCAGATGCTGCCTCCAGGGCTGCAAAGCAGGATTATGGACATAAAGACTCCAGTTATGCCAGGATTCAACTGAATGTAAGTTTTAAGGCTCCATTGCTCCTTGTTTTGATGGTGCTGCCCTGGAGGGTGATGCTCCAGAGCAGTTCAATAGGTGCAGCAGTGATTTATAGATCTGGAGCTGGCACAAAAGGTGCAGATTTCTTGGAGGGGGGGGCCCTGCAAGGTTACTGCAAGGTTGCTCTGCAGCAACATTTCTCCAGATAACATCTTGTATTTTAAAAATACATTAGTTGATAAATCTTCTGCATCAGCACTCCCAGCCACGTCCTTCCCATAGCCAAAAGCACCTCACTAAAGTTCAGGAGAAAGTCAGAAATGGGTGATTTTGCAAAGAAACAGGTGATTAAATAACATTCCTTTCTGGAAGGAGGGTGGAGGGAAACCACAGAGGGAAGAGCACAGCCTGAAGAAAATCCCCTGGTTGGTGCTATCAGCACATCTATTGTTGTGGGCAGGTTTTCTCTCCAGGTTAAACCTTTTCAAGCCCAGTCTCCTGCAGTTAAGAGCTTTTTAGCAACGTGGAAGAAAGGGCTGGGTAATTCATCTGGTGAGATGCCCAGCAGGCAGCTGGGGCTTTTGAATTTGGAATCAGCACTTCAAAACTGCCATAGCTGGTAGCTCAGGGTCTCCAGGGGTTGTGAGCATGTGGAACTGCAGGATGGACAACACAGGGTTGGGAAGGGAGCAGCAGAAAAAGAACTATGGGCTTTGCCTGACCACCAGGAGGGCTTCTCTGGTGAGTGAAAACCTTCTGGGTCTGGCAAAGGCCAATGGGGACAAAACATGACATGGTTCTGCCCCTGGCTCTGCAGGGACAACCTCACCAAAAGAACTTCACCAAAACCTGAGTCTGCAAACTGCACCTCAGTTGGCATCTTAAAGCCCAGCCCCACTAGGGCTGCTTCCCTGTCTTCAGCCCTCCTGCCACCAGCCTGCCAACTGACCTGCCCTCCTACACCAACTGCCCTCCCATGGCACCAACCTGCCTCCTTCCACACCAACCTGCCCTCCCATGGCACCAACTGCCCTCCCAGGGCATCAACCTGCCTCCTTCCACACCAACCTGCCCTCCCATGGCACCAACTGCCCTCCCAGGGCACCAACCTGCCTCCTTCCACACCAACCTGCCCTCCCGTGGCACCAACCTGCCCTCCCAGGGCACCAACTGCCTTCCCAGGGCACCAACCTGCCCTCCTATGGCACCAACTGCCCTCCCATGGCACCAGCCTGCCCTCCTTCCACACCAACTGCCCTCCCATGGCACCAGCCTGCTCTCCTTTCATACCAACTGCCCTCCCATGGCACCAACTGCCCTCCCATGGCACCAGCCTGCCCTCCTTCCATACCAACTGCCCTCCCATGGCACCAACTGCCCTCCCATGGCACCAACTGCCCTCCCATGGCACCAACCTGCCCTCCCAGGGCACCAACCTGCCTCCTTCCACACCAACTACCCTCCCATGACACCAACCTGCCCTCTGCCCTCCCACCACACCAACCCACTGCAACACATTCTTAGCCCCCTACTCCAACCAACACTCTTTCAAATAATGGGCACATTTCCATCCCTTCTTCCTATGAAAACTGATTTTTTTTTTCCCTCAATTTTTAATTATTCCCTTCTCAAATCCCACCAACTTCACCTCGTATCTCTTGGTACCTGACACTCAACAGCTCTGTGCTCCCCCCCATCCCCTCACAGCCACTTAGCACAGAGATTTCTCCTCTGCTAAGGGAATTCCAGCTCACAAATCCCCATTTTGGTAACACTGTTGAATATTGACTTTTCCAGCCCGGCTGCAGTAGGTACAAACCTTGTTTATGTTTAATGATCCCAAATTCCAAGGAGCTCAATAAAGGGGACATTTGAGGAATGCACATTGCACCACACACGATGAATTCTGGTGGGTTCAGCCTGTAACTTCAGACAGCAAAGGGGGATCTTTAAACATGGATTTCATTGACAACAGCCCCGAAATCCAATGGGCCAAGCTCAGGCTTGTTGAACACTAAATTATTTGCCAGCCTAGCCACCATATGCCAAGTGCCACGAGTAACAATATTCATTACAAGACAGGCTGGGGATGGTTTCTTTTGAAGATCTTTAGCACGATGCTCATCACAAATATTACCAACCAGATGCTCTGGTTTTTGTTTGGTTTTTTTCAAGGAACAATTTGCTGTTAATGGGAAGAAAACTCCCAGAAATGCTCTCAGACTGCATGGCCACGTGCACAGGAGCAGCTACAGCCTCACGGCTGGTTCCTCCCTGCCAAGACTCCAGCCAGACCTTCCCCCCCCTCTGTTTTAGGCAGCTGTGCAGAGACAAAAACCACCTCTGAACTGTGTTCCCTCTCCTGCTGCAGGGCAGGTACAAATTGCTAGAGCATAAAAAGACCATCGGCACCGGAGGCTCCGTTGGTTTTTTTTGCTAATCCCTCACCAAAATAGTATCCCTGGGATGGGAAAACAGCAGAAAACACTTGATTCTAGTGCAGCTACTTGCTTCAGGATGGCAACGTTCAGAGTTTCTGATTAAAAGCAGCAGCCAACACCAGTGTAAATAAAACGAGCTGAAGGTTTGCACGGGCCAGGAGATGTTACCCGGTGTGTAAATCACAGCTTTGATAAGGACATGGTTTCACAAACCTAACATGACAGTCATTCCCAGAGACAGAACACCTACCTGCAGGGCACTCACTGAAAAGCCTTCTGTGGTACTTTAATTGATGTCTAGCCCTCCGTGGCTTCCATCCCTTCAAAGGAATCTCAGATCCTACGGTTTTAATTGGCTCCACTGTATTATTATAGAGAGGAGAAGGCTGAGAGGGGATCTAATGAATATCTAGCAATACATAGGGGCTGAGTGTCAGGAAGGCAGGGACAGCCTCTTGTCACCTGTGCCTTGTGAAAGGACTAGGGGCAATGGATTCCACCTGGAGTGCAGGAATTTCCACCTCAACATGAGGAAGAACTTCACTGTGAGGGTTGGAGAGCACTGGGACAGACTCCCTAGAGAGGTTGTGGGGTCTCCTCTGGAGACTTTCCAGCTCTGTCTGGATGCATTTCTGTCTGATCTGCTCTGGCAGGGGGTTGGACTCGATGATCTTTGGAGGTTCCTTCCAACCCTTGTCTATGATTCTGTGATTATTAATTTGGGTAAAGGATTAATGGTAATTTATGGAGCTATTATGTAGTTAGTCCCAACACTTGCAGTACCAGACACGACACCTGAGAAGGTCTGGATTTCACAGATAGCCAGTGAGACACATCCCACTACAAGTGCCCAACCACGACCAGGGATGAATGGGGCAAAGCTTTACTCAAACACACACTAAAAAACCTCTTCACATCCTAGAGAGCTATGATGGAAACATCCAACACCCCTGAATTCTGCTTTCAGGTGTTTTCACTGTGGTGACCAACTCAGCTACAAGTGTTTGGGGTTCCCCTCTCTCTGGCAGAACCTCAGGCACAAGAGTGAGAGTTTCTGGCACTGGTTAACCCTGGGTGGAAGGGATGTAATGAGCATTAGCTGAATGATGCTATTTGAACCAGGCGACACCAACATTCATTTCTCTTACAGTAATGTTTCATCTTTGCCAAGCCTCTCATTTCCTTATCTTTCTACTGTTTTCTCCTTTCCCACACCGAGCCAGTCAGCAAAATGCCAACGTGTGGAATTGAGAAGATTGCCTCTGATCCCATAAAAAGGGCATCCCACAAATGAGATGCCTCCAGCGAGTGCCAAAAAGCTGAGAGATACGACACTTTCAGACCAGGTCAGATCAAGGAGGACAGTGATTTTCCACCCTGGCTCCATTAATTGCAGAGGATGGCAGAGCTCGGTGCTGCCACGAGCAAATCTCACCTCTGGCCACGGGCACTATCAATTTTTCAGGAGAAATCCTGGGCAAGGAGGTGGTTGGGTGGCTCACAGCACAGCAAGAGCAGTAGGTGATGCTCAATAAACCTCACCAAGCAGGTTGAAGCAGATGTATGATCCTGAAACTATTCAAGAGCTGTCTGAAATGAACCCTGCTCTGTGCCCCCACAAACAAAGAGCATCAGTGGTGGGCACCAAGGACTGAGGCATCTCTGTTCTCTGGCCCAAGTTAAAGCTACTCCTGTAATTGGCCACCCCCCCTCTGAAGAGGTGGCTATTTCACTGAGCTTCATGCCCTGCAAATCATTAACTCTCCCTATAAATCAAAAGCAATGCTTATGTAGGGAACGTCAAGGATGAAGTACTGAAGTCAGGGACATACTGTGAAAAAAGGCTCTTAATGACTCAGAGTAATATATTTTGGATGTTTGAGCAAACAAAGCATTCATAAAGCTCTGCAGAACTGCTCCTTTCAGACCCAATGGAGCCTTTATTCCCAAGTTACAGATAATAGTGATTGAAGGGAGGAGAAAAGCCAAGGACACTCAACCAGGTACAGCAGAGCTCCCTGGTATTTTCAAGCAAGGAGGCATGGAAATATTTCACATTGCTCTTCCCTGATGCTGCCTACTGCAGGCTGGAAACTCACTTCCAACTCTTTTTTTTTCCCTAGCTTCTTCACTTAGCAAGACCTGAAGGTATGAACTGCTCATCAGAATGTAGGAAATGAAGGAAAAAAAACCCCATGCTTAGCTTCAGGAGGTTCACAGAGGCTGGAAGGTAGAAGTCAGGAGACTCCTAACTAGTCTATGGCACAAGGAGTCTGCAGAGCAGCCGTGTATGTCCCTGAGGAGCAGCTCCTGCCAGAGCACTGAGTGCACCAGAGGAAAAACCTGCAGGGGATGGGAAGACCTTGGGAAAGTGAAGTGGCCTCACCTCAGGACTACGTGGCCCATATCACCAAAGCTTACAGCTCGTTGTGAGGAAACACCAACCTGCACATGCTCTGGAGGCATGAAATGCAGCCAGAGTCCAAGAAGGGTGTTTCGTGACAGCAAAGGGTGTGAGAAGTTTCTGTTTGGCAGCTCACACAGAAGGGGAGAAGCTGGAGTTTGGCCAGGATGTCAAGGTTAACAACCCCTCTATTACAAAAAAACAACCCAACCCCACAATGTTATGGGTGAATGTGAAATGGCTACAGATGGTCAGGTGTTGATTTTGCATGTCCTCTGAAAGACAGTCCTGTCAGCACTACGCTGCCTTCTAACCACATTCTGAAGTTCAATACCCTGTCAGCAGGAAGAGTGTTGGCTCTTTAACTGACTCATCAATACCTTGTTCTTTTAGTTGCCTCCAGTGATTTTCCACCCCAGCACTGCTCTGTGGCTGGGTCTCCAGGACGAGAATACCCAGCACAATTCATTGCTGGCTTCTGGGTTTTATCCCCTCTCCTCACTAATATTCCTTTATGGAAAGAAGTAAAACTCCTTGTGCTGCAGATGGTTACTGAAGGAGACACAGATGCTGTTTAAGCTGGAGTTACTGAACCACAACCACATGCCTTGTTTCCCAAGGTTACCCTCCCAGCCATCCCAAAATTGCTTTATAATCCCATGGCTGGCATTGCTGGAGGTTCTGATCCTTGCTTGGCTTTGGCATGTGCTCTGAAGACCTGCACCAGGTCAAAAAGAGCAAAATAGGGTGTTCTACCCCATGGCCTATGGGACCAGAACAAGTCACCTCCTCAGCTCTGTGGGCACCTTCCTTACCTCTTTTTCTACTTCAGCTAGAATCATGGAATGGTCAGGGTTGGAAGAGACCTTAAAGATCACCCAGTTCCAACCCCCTGCCAGGGCAGGGACACCTCCCACTAGAGCAGGCTGCTCAGAGCCCCATCCAGCCTGGCCTGAGAAACTGCCAAGGATGGGGCTGCCCCCACCTCTCTGGGCACCCTGGGCCAGGGTCTCCTCACCCTCCTGGGGAAGAAATTCTTCCTCATGGCTGAGCTGAATCCACCCAGCTCTAGTTTTAATCCATCCCCTCCCGTCCTATCACTACCCCACAGCCTAAGAAGTCCTTCCCCAGCTTTCCTGGATCCTCCCAGATCCTGGAAGCCACAAGAAGGTCTCCCTGGAGATTTCTGTTCTCCAGTAAAGCACGAAGCTTTTCTCCATGCCCCATTTCAGATGGAGAAGATGATTCCATATCCTAGGCAGGGCTGGGGTCCCAGCAGCTCTGTTGTGGAGTGTTCTGCTCCTCCCAGGCTCCCTCCCAGCCTCATCATCCCAACATTGCTGTCACATTTATCATCAGGCAATGCATGCAAACAGAAAATACAATAGACTAACTCATTTATTTCCACTTGTTATTGATGACCTTTCATGACTTTCATAACTCCTCCTCGCTCCACCACTCCTGAGTTATGAGGTCATCAGTAACTCAGGGAAATAAATGAAGTTTCCCATCAGCCTATTGTATATTCCCATTTATTACCTTTTTATTACCAACCTTTAAAGTTTTATCCCCCAGTATCTTGTTTTACAGTGGCACAGCATTCAGATGGAGGGCTGGAGATGAATCAGTTCAGTTGGGTTCCAGCAGAGGAAGGGGTTGTGCTGACCCCACAGACACTAGTGTCATTTTTTTTCCAGCCATCTGACACCCCTAAGCCTCTCCAACCACCTTCTCTGTGCAACTCACCAAGATCAAGAGGCTTCCTGAAGTCCAGGAGCAGAGTAAAGCAGGAAGGAGGCTGGAGCTGCCTGGGTCTGCAGGACACAAGACACTGCAGCAGCAGAAACCAGCAGCAAAGAGTCCCTGGCCTGTGAAGAGGATCCTGCAGCCCCAGACCAGAAAGGCTGAGGGCAGAGCATGAAGTTTTTCTTCACTACTTGAAGAGGAAAATATTGGCATTGCCCAGGGAAGCTTGCAAAATGCACAAGGCTGGGGATATGATAATGCAAGGAGCAAGAGAGTGCTAAGCTAAGGTAAAAGGGGAATTATAAATGGAAGTTTAATAATAATATCACTGGAGAACTCAGAGCAGCTTTGTAAAATAATGATAATAAAACCAAAAAATCTCCAAATCTATTTTTTTTTTCCAAGCAATTAATTTAAATCAAGGATACAGAGCTGGCTTCTTTCCAAAGGGAAGGCTAGGAAACAAACTGAAAGGGCAAGAGAATTGTCTCTGGATCAGGACCAAACTCCATAGCTCATGGGAGCATTTCTACTGACATTCATAGAAAGCAATTTACTCTAAAAATACAAATGAAAATGTCTTTCCCTTCGACCAAAATGAAGGTTTCCTGGATAAAAGGGGGTTTCCCAACCCTAGTCCATGCTGAAGAGGCTCAGCACAGAGGGGGGAAGAGGGGACAGTGGTGCCAACCTTGACCCATGGCTGGGAGATGACCCTAGATATAACAGCAGAACCAGAGTCTCCTTCCTGAAAGGATGCTCAATCCCAAATCAATCTGTCCTGGAGAAAACACATGATTTTGGGAAGAAAAATGGGGAATGTGACCCTCTGCTCTTCATATATTAGTTTGCCATTGCAGATCACTCTTGTTTGTAAAGGGAAAAGCCTCTACCCAAGCATCCCTTCTCTCCACAGCTCGATTTGTGAACCAGCACCTTCTCAAGCAGCATCTCTCTGCAAGTAGGAAGGGTCTAGAGCATCCAGAAGAAGACTTTACTGGCAGAAGGGTAGAAGGTTTTTCAAATCCTTTACAGGTGAATAGGGAAAACTCTTCCCTACCACTCCTGAGGATAGTTATTAGGTTTCAAGGTTTCCTAAAAGAAGCCTGTCATTAAGCCAAAGATCTTGTTAATAGTTGGAATTTCCCAACTGCAGCATTAAAGAACCTGTGGCCACCTTGCCATGATGAAGAAAGGCCACCCTGTCCTGACCATCAGCTTCCTGACACGTGGGATGAAGACAATATGACCCTCAGA
Organism: Corythornis vintsioides; assembly: GCA_025447755.1. Lineage (NCBI taxonomy): Eukaryota > Metazoa > Chordata > Aves > Coraciiformes > Alcedinidae > Corythornis > Corythornis vintsioides. The sequence goes on along the minus strand of JAOEGS010002038.1, from coordinate 19,956 downwards.
ACTGCAGCTCCATGTAAGGAGAAGCCATCAGAGTAGATGACACCTGGTAGATGCCTCAAGTTAGGACTTTGAAACTAGAAATGCAAGAATTAAACCCAGGGAAAGTCTTAGGTACCCACCTCTGACTGGTGAAGGTGCTGAAAGCCCAAAGTAACCCAGGTATTCATTTTAAGCCTCTCAGTTAGATGTCCTGGATTAGGTGGGATGAAGCATGGGTGCCTCAGGACACACTTACATCACCTTTCTGTAAATAAAAGCCATGTTTTCCATCACAAAATTCAATAAAAGAAAATAAATATTTTATAAGCCTGAGGGAAGTTGTTTTCTTTTTTTTTTTTCCCCCTCTCCCTGCTAGGGTGAAGCCAGCACTGTGCTCAGAACTACACAAGCTCATATTTTCAGGCTTTGTGGATGTTCTCCATAGGATCCAGGCTGTGGTTACCAGCACATCTTGGGGGAAGGGTCTATAGACTGCAAAGATTTATTTCAATATTTAGTATCTGATGCTCATCACTCCTGATCCCTGAAATATTTACTATCTGGTGTTTGTCACTCCTGATCCCTGTCTTCCACAGCCTGATTTTTAACCTGATAATAAGATTTTAATTGTGACAGAGCTATCCCTGAGGCTCTGCTCCCACCAGGGCAAAAATCCCCTTGCACTTGAGATGACCTTGGCAAAGTGACTTCTATTGAAACAACTGAGCTCCCCAGCTTCTTCTCAAAATAATAGAAATACATCTCCTGTAATGTAATTTAAGAACTAGCTACCAGGCTGAGGGCAGTTTTGATTTTATTGATATTAGTTTAGTGAACACTGTATATTGTAAAACTGATAGAGTGGGAAAATGACTTCAGTAGATATCAAATTTGATGGAGCTGGGTAGCTGACTGCAAAAGCAAGGAGAGGAACCATCACCTAAGGAGGTGCTCAGTATTTCACTGTGGATTTTTATTTTTTTTTAATGTTTCATATTCTGAATAACCTAAAACGGTGGCCCTGAAAACAATAAAATATGCTTCTGTAATACTGCCATTTATGTGCAGTTCCACTTCATTATCCCCATAATCTAACACGGGGGCTCAAAGAGGAGAACACGAACATTTTCTGAGTGATTTAGCAGGATGCTTTAATGATGGATTGAAAATGAACATTGACCCTCTGTAATAGGTGCTAAACTGACACTCTGAAAGCTCTCCATCCGTTTCCCTCAGCCCCACCATCCCTCTTCAATCAGCCCCCTGTCACTTTTATGATGCAGACCCATCTCTTGAGACTGGGGGACTGTGAAATGCCATAAAAAACAAGGCAGGGAGGAAAAAAGAAAAAATAGAAAAAAAATTAAGTGTTGGGTGGTGAGCATTATTTGCATTTCCAAACTGCTCTGTTCAGTTGCACTGTTGCTGCAGCTCTGAGGGGCAACGAGATTCAGTTCTCACCTTCAAGAGCCTGGGCTGTGGAATGCACCAGCTCAGGGCACCCTCGTGCCACCTGAAGGGTATTTTGTCATCAAGGTCAAATATCTTTAGGGCTAAATTTAGGGCACAAGGGGCAGCCTCCCCTCCAGGTGCCAAAGCCACCACTGCTTCTTTCCTCCCCTGTCATGTCCTGCCACCTCCAGAGGGTTTTTCTTCTTGGGCACCAAAGCCACAGACTCAACCACGTAGGGAAATAATGCAGTAAACTGGACTGTTTCCATCCAGCAACTCCTAGAAAAACCCTACAGCACCACTGCCCTCAGCACCACAGCTCCAGGTCCTTTCCTGATGCAGTTCCCAGCTTCTCCTCCCCAAGCCCGAGGGGTTCCATGGGGTTGTTACGACCCAAATGAAGGACCCTGTTGATCCTTGAACCTTGTCTTCCCTGTTGATGACTTCCCTAATGAGCCATAAATTACTCTGCTTGACACACACTGCTCTGCCAGGTGGGGGATTTACTCTCAGGATAATTCTGGGTGGTAAAGAAAAGGGAAAAGTTGGGATGGGAAGAAGAAAACTTCCCTGTTTGGTGACTGCTGCACAGTAAAGTGAAGCTTCCCAGATCACAGAAGCTGGAAGGGCCCTCTGGACATCTCCTGGTCCAACCCCCCTGCCAGAGCAGGGTCACCCAGAGCAGGTAAACCTGTAAGATTACAGGAATTATGGGATGTCAGTCAGAATACATCCCCACCAGGTTTTCTCTGCCAACCAACCTGCCCAGCACACACGAAGCAACATCACCAACGACTCACAATTGTTGAAAATTTCAATTAATTTTTTTTCTATATCAGGCAAATCCAGGAAAAAAAAACCCCTCCTGCCTCCCAAAGCAGCCCAACTCCCAGGTTTAAATCCAATGCTGCAAGACATTCAGCATTAAGCTTCACACTGGAGTGGTAATAAGATAGTTTTTTTTTTACTGTAGCACGGACTAAACCCTGGACAGCTCTCTAATCTGGTTACCAAAGCTGCTGAGCCATTCTCACTGCAGCTTCCAGCAAGCAAATCAAAAAGACAAATTCATTTTCAGCAGGTTCCTGGTTTCAGCTCCAACAGATTTAGTTTGGCAAAGCTGTAAAAACTGGGAATAAAACCCCCCTCTGTGGGAAACGTTGAGTGGAGATTCCTGGCTGGGCAGCCCTGCAGCACCATGTGGCACCCAGAGCTCCACGTGGGGTGGGCAGCAGGGGAAACCTCCATCTTTTTCCCATTTCTCCTCTTTTTTTTTGCCTTATTTGCCCTTTCTTGGCTCCTTTTGGAAAAGGCTGTCTGGGAAGCTGTGGGTGCTCCATCTCTGGGTGGGTTTAGACCAAGTTGGATGGGGCTTTAAACTACCAGGTCTAGTGGGAGGTGTCCCTGCCCATGGTAGGGGTGTTAGAACCAGATAATCTCTAAGGTCCCTTCCAACCCAAACCCTTTTGATTCTGAAACCAAGTTGCTCTTGCAAAACCTTGGCCCTACAACTCAGCTCCTAGCAAGTCCTCTCCAACCATCTCTCCCTTCCCCTCTCCATGATCAACCCTCTCTGTTCTCAGCCTCCTGCTGCTCTGAACCTTCAGCACCAGCCTCCTGCTGCCCTGAACCTTCAGCACCAGCCTCCTGCATCAGCAATTAGACCCAAGGGTTCAGTGTCTGCTGCTGAGCAGGGGGTTTGGAGCTGGAGCACTTCCCACAATCCTATTTCTTTTAATTCCTCCTAACTGTGAGTCTGGCACATGCTGATTTTCAAGTTCTTGCCTTGGCAGCCTCTGCAGCAGCTTTTCAGATGTCCCCAGTGAGGAATGTGTGAATTCCTGACTAGATAAATGCAGATGGAGCACCAGACCCCTGCAGCACATCCAGCTTACACCCTTCCCCACAAACCCCATTTAATTCCCTGAGGCAAACCCACGAGAAATACTTCATTTTTGGGGTTTTTTTTTTGGTGACAAGCCCTGTATTGGAGCACTGGGAGTGACTCACCCCCGTGGTAAGGACATTTGCAAAGCATATTCTGTTTACTCTATCCAGCCATTTAACTGATGGCTGCATTTTATCTTTCTGCTCACACAAGGCTGGCTGCTTCTTTCTAGGTGTTCATCTAATGGTGTTCTGGAGGTGCCTTTTTCCCCTCCCTGTGACTGCTAGACAAGAGTCTCCAGTCAGCAGTTTCATTCCTGGAAGAGGTTTTTATTTCCATGGGATCTGGAGAACGTTGTTATTCAGTAATAAATAAGAGCTAACCAAGCTGGGACGATTAAAGATCAATTAAAGCATAATAAATTTCATGATAAAATGCAGCAACAGAAGGTTGTTGTGCTGGAGAAGCTGAGCAATGGGCAGTTTTCCTGGTGGTCTGTTTGGGTATGGAATGGAAAGGGAAAGAGGGGTGGGAAGATGCTGGGATCCAGAGGGCTGTGCTACCAGCAGGAAGCTGGGGAATGTCCCTGAATCACAGAATCATGCAACTGCTAAGCTGGGAAAACACCTCCAAGCATCAAGTCCAACCTTCTACCCAACACTTCTATGTCCTGCAGTGCCTCATCTACATGCTTTTTGAACCCCTGCAGGGATGGTGACTCCATCACTTCCCTGGGCAGCCTGTTCCAGGGCTTAACTACTCTTGCAGTGAATAAATTATTTCTAATACCCAATATGAACTCCCTCTGATGTAACTTATATATCAAATATCATCTATTTTAGACATAAATTCTACATAAATATAGATAAAATGATACGTAACACCCATAATTTGACTTTGCAGGCTGTTGGACTTCTGCAACCCAAGGGTTTTTTTCCAACCTGAATGATTCCAGGCTAAGGAGGAGAAAGCTGAGAAGGATTCAGGCTCCATGGGTCACAGCAGCATTCCCAGCAAACCCTGGCTAATTAACATGGTGGCTGATGGAGTCCTGGGAGTTCTCCAGAGCTGGGTCTCTTGAAAGGGTTCATCAGCTCCCTGGGGCAAACTCCAGTTGTTCCCATCACACTGGAGTCACCCAGCTCCCTAACGAGGCATCTCCTGCTGGCTTTGTGCTTTTTAGGCAGGTTGCCCAGGGAGAGTCACCAATCCAAAAAAAAATAGATTAAACCCATTTTATAGATATATTTATATAGATATATAAATATATATCAAACAAGGCTCAACTAATTCCTCAGAAACCTTGCTCCAGAGGATTCTGCCTCTGCTGCCAAGTGCTCATCCCTCTCCCAGAGGAACCAGGGAAGGAACTAAAGTTTTTCCACATGATTATTACCTCCACATTCTGCTCGATGTATGCAAAATAGATGAGAGCTTAGGCTTGCACTTAAGCTCACCCCCAGCACTGCTGTTCTTGGGAAGGAACACTTAAAAGTGGCAACAAATAGGCTTCAAGCACACATCAGAGAGGAACTTTATGACTCCAGAGAGCCAAACATCCCCAAATTACCTGCCCATTTTGGAGTATCAACAAGACAAATAGACATCGTGTGCCTTCTACTCAGCACTAGGTGTTAGCAGTTAGCTGGGATTTTAAAGAGATTTTAATCATCCTAATATTCTTATTATTGTAATAGATTACTGGGATATTAGATTGCAATTCAATTAAAAAGCATCATCTGCAGATAATTTATCCCCTGCTCATTATTAATGGAAAATTGTAGCCTCGGTGGCATTTTCACCCAGCAATGTAACTCACTGTGCCACAAAATCCAAGTTACAGTTCACCCCAGATGGGGATGGGGAAGATGGAAGAGCTGGGTGTACCTGGGTTTGGATTTTCTCCCTGCTCTGCTGCTTGTGTCTGTGTGGAAGCACCACTGCTCTGCTGGGTGATGCTCCCAGAGAATCACAGATCATTCAGGTTGGAAAAGCCCCTTGGGATCATCCAGTCCAACCATTAACTCTACTGGCTGGACCTCCAGAGCTGAAACAACATCTTTTATCCCAGGAAGATTTGGAGAACACCAGTTTGCAAACCCCTCAAATTTCCATTTCTGCACCAGCACCACCCTCGTGCTCAGGACAACCCCCTCCTGCAGCATCAGACCCCAGGGAGGAGCAGAGCCAGGGTGTCCAACATCCCTGCAGAGCCCCCCCCCCCCCCGACTTTGGAGGGTGGGGGTGTTCACACAGCTCCAGCAACAAGCTGCCCACGCTGCTCTGAACTGCTGAAGCACACTGCACGCTCATTTGCATAACTAATTATTAATAATAATTAAAAAATAGCAAGCTTTTTAATGAGTTTCTGTTCACTGCCATCACAACCCAGCAGCCAAGTGTGATTTCAGCTGGTTGGGTACAGAGGTGAGGACAACCAGACCCCCCCCAAGCTGCAGTGGTGACTGAGAGCTGATAGATTCCTCTGCTCTCCCCTAATTAGAGGCAGATAATCACTGTGACAGTGATAAATGACATTGCACACGGGAAATTTCATCTTACAAATAGGAACAGCTCTGCTTCTAGTGCTGTGGCAAAGCCCTCAGAAGCAAATCCAACATTTAGATTAGGAAGGAAGGTTTTAAAGGTTTTTTTTCTTGTAAAAACACCCCCCCCTCCAGACAAAAAAAACAACCCCAAACTCAACAGTAAAGGTTAGTTCAAGGCTCAGAGATGTAATTAGGAGACTGCTGCTTAACTCTAACTTTCTGCTTATGGTTCTGGGGTGGTGCTTAAATCCTAGCAATGTGAGGAAAGCAGCAATTCAGGCTGAACACCCTGCTGGCTATCACAGCTTTATTGTCACTTAGTTTGCTTGAGCACAGAGAAACCCCCAATCCAGGAATGAATATTGCACATTACTTGGTAGGGAAATGACAGATTTTTTGGACTGTTCTGTTTTTTTGTTTGTTTGTTTGTTTTTCTAATTGCACAGCCTTGAATAAAGTGGTTTTAGAATGAGAAGGGATCTGAGATCCCACAGGATCTGGGAGTAGCTGCTGCTACTCTGCACTGGTGTTTGGCATCCCATGGGAAGGACATGGGTGTTTCCTATGGACACTCGACCCCCCTCCAGCTCCTCACACACAAGCAGCACCCCCAGACCTCACCAGAGTTGTGCTCTAGCCCCTTCCCCAGCTCCATCATCCTCTGGATGTGCTCTAGCTCCATAGGTACCACAATTCACCTCTTTCACTCCAGTGCCACTGGGAAGAGTTTGCTCGGAATCTCCTTTGATTTCTGAGACCCTGAGCAGCTCCTTTCTCCTGCCCAGGACTTCATTGGTTAGCAGCAGAGCCCCGAAACCATCAAATGAAGGATCAAGAGAAAAAAAACCACATCAAAACCTCATGCCAATGTCCTTTCTCTCTGTAGTGACATCACGAGTGCCACACAGCTCAGACAGGGTCAGCCCTGCTACTGGGATGGGCAAGTAATAAGGTGATTAAATTAAATTAACAGCTCTGCATGTGGCTCTAAATAGATTAGTTTGATTTAAAATTATGATAATATATCTAAATTTACCTAAATTCATCTAAACACCAGGTCTATCATTCTGTGCACTCTCCTATTTTAAACACTGCTAGATCCTCATCACTGAATTTCCAACAGGACTGGAGGTGACCTTCCCAGTCCACTCATTTTCAAGTCCTAGTTGGTTATTTTCTTAGGAAAAGACAAGTTTTCTGGCCAGTGCAGCACTCCCTGTGAAATCTGCAGCACAGCATGAAGTGAGCAACACAATCAGCAGCAGCAACCTCAGCTCGCCAAAGAACACACACAATTATTAGAATTACAGTTTCCATTTAAAGATCTAACAAATTTCCCCAGTTAAGTTATGCACATATAAAACACACCAAAAAGTACTGTTAGGCTTTTTGGAATGGAAGATAGCAGTGCAAACAAATCGTGGCAGGAAAGCTAATGGAATTAATAAGAATGCAATCTAAATGGTGGTGGGAATGTTCTATTCTAGGCACACCTTATTTCTCACACTACTGCAAGTGGCTTCTTTATTTTTTTTTTTTCCTCTGCTTTTTCATTCAGATCCAGGTGGCAGCAGGTTTGTCAAGAAGCCAAAACACCCAGCCCTGGTATTTCATTCACTAGCATGCTACAGAAATACTGCTTTGGGAGTGTGAATGGTGGTGAAACACTCCAGTTAAGGTTGGTATCCCATTAAATGTTGTAGAATGCATGAACAATACCACACTGGCTGTGCTTTTACCTTACTCTGTTGCTGTTGGTGTTGACTACAGCTCTGATGGGGTAGAGAACACACCTGCAATCCAGGTGTTTAAATAGCACACCTACAATCCAGGTGTTTAAATAACACATGCTAGGCACATGTTCAGATAACGTGGTATCTAAAGCAGCAGGATGGGCAGGACCATGCTCAGACCCCTCTGGATTCCATCCCTTCAGTGTCCTTTTTTAGCCCTGCCAAGAGGCCTCTGAGGTTTGTCCCCTCTATGCAGAGGGACTCAGACCTGCTGGAGAAATGAGGTGATGGGAGCTCTGTGAAGCCCAGCAAAGAGAAAAGCCCAGGAGGGGCAGCAGGATGCTCATTCCTATGGCATGGACAGGTCTGGCTTCCTCAGACCACAGCCTGGGTTCCCTTTTGGTGCTTCAAGAGGATGTTCATTCCCATGGGATGGACAGGTCTGGCTTCCTCAAGCCACAGCCTGTTGTCTTTTGGTGCTTCAAGAGGACTCAGCTCAAACGTGGACTCATGAGCAGCTCTGAGCCCTGTTCCTGCTCCCTCAGGCAGCTCTGCCCACGTTCAGCCTCTTGCTTCACCAACTACTTCTCAACTTCTATGAACTGCTTTGCTTAAAAATACCCCACAACAACATTCAGCTGAATATCTCTGCACACCTTTCAGATGCACACTGAATTTCCCATCAGCAGCACCATCCGTCTCTCACTTGCCAGGGAGCTGGGTGGATTGTTTACAGAGAGACACAAATGAAATGTAAACTCCTTTTGGATGAGGAAGATGGAAAGGCTCTGTCATGGGACTCAGCAACAAGAATTTCTGGAAACCAGCAGCCTACACATGCAGGGAGCAGCAGCTGCTTCTCTGTGCTGGTGATGCTGACACAGAAGAATCACTACAGCTGGAGCTGTTCATCAAGTGCAGGGTTTTCTTTCAAGTGCTCTGCTCTAATTTCTGGGCTGAACACAGGAGTAGACCCATTTCTGCAGAGATCCCCTGTTCAGGATGAGGAGAGAGTATCCTATTAAAGACAGGCTCTAAACCAGCAATTCCATCAGTCCTGGTTTTGTGGGAATAAGTTTTAGCCCCGTGGCTTGAATCAGCCACTTGATCCAGATTTCCTGCTCATGGAATAAGAGGAAAATCTAAGGATGAGACACTGCTTTCTGGGACCACCCAGCTCCTCCAAGTGCTGCCCCACCCCAAGCTTTTGCCAGTGCTGATTCTCCATTGAGCCACCAGGATTTTGAGGCTTTCCAGTGAAGGTCAAAGCTCTGGAGCACGACTGAAACAATCTGCAGCTGAGGGCTTCTCAGAACTTCAGCAGAAAGTCAGGCAGGGTGCTAAATAACCAAGCTGCCATCTTCCCACTCTCACTGTTGCAAATGGAGAGTTTCCCAGAGACAGCCCCATTATTAATGCTCTAAATCTGGTACCCATTTTATTCAAACATCCAGACAGGGCCCCACGACCCTTCTGACAGGTAATTTACTTTTAAAGGACTTAAGAGAAGAAACCTTGTAAATCAGTTTGGTCGGCTTGGAAAAGGTAAAACTCTCAGCTTGAGATGAAAGATCATTTTTCTTACCCTATATCTCAGATGGGGAGGAAACCCTGGGTTTAAGAAATGGGTTAAGATGGTTTTTTTTTTTTCCTGAGCCACTGGGATAGTAATCTGCTGGGTCTTACTTGATTGCTTCTTATGCTCTGTGACAAAGATACCCCAAATAATTCATCATCTCTAATGTTTGCACCAGGCATTTGTTCCTATTGATCCTTTTCATGAACAAATGAAAAATAAAGATGTGAATGCATTTTTCTGACAGGAACATTCTTTTTTTTTTTTTTTTTTTCCTTCTGATCCCTGAACAAAGAACCATAATTCCTCTTTTCAGCCTGCAGAATAAACCCCCTGAACAGTTGGATTTCACGTTCAAAGATGGCACAGCTTTTTATTATGGGGCTGGCATCCCCTGTGCCACCAGTAGCACCAGAGAGGTGGTGGCTGCCCCATCCCTGGTACCATCCCATTCCCTGGAGGGAACCAGCTCACAGCTCTGCTCTCTGCTTATTCATGACATAAAGATTTAATTGCAAGACTTGACATTAATTTTAAGCCTATTAACAACAGCATGATTGATACACACCCCAAATGGCAAAGTTTCTCAGGAGAGAAGTCCTGTGTCAGCTGCACTGCCCTAGAATGAACCAGCAGGGAGAGAGCAGCCATGGGTTCCATCAGATCTCACCCATCAGGGTTGGGCTGAGGAGAAACCAGTTGGCAACCCACACCTGGTTGGGAATTCTCACCAAATAAACCAAGTTTTTTTTGGCTCGAGGCTTTGCAGCACTTAATTAATGAAATAACAGTGCCAGCAGACTGCCCAAGAGGGGATTTAGATGCTCTTGCTGCTACATCAGCCCATGGTTCTAACAGAGCAGTCACAAGGAGGCTTGCAAAATAAACCCATCATTGTGGAGAAGGTTTAAACACAAAGTCTTGAGAAAACTTGGGAGATTTGTGCATTAGCATTATGAATAAATATAAAAAACCCCCCAAACAACTCAAATATATATCTACACATGCACACACACACAGACACATGAGGATTAGATCATTATTTTGCTGCAGAGCCCTAAGTGTTCACTCGGGCACCCAGCACTTACCACTGCCATTGCTGAGCACTCAATGCAATGTTTACTGATTATAGAGAAAATAGGCTTAAAATGAAATTATTTTTCTTTTTTTCCCCATCACAGGAATTATTTCTGGTGTCCAAAGGAGGCCAGGAAGAAAAACAAGGCTGGGAGATGGCAAAAGCAATCTCAGAAGTGCTTTCTCACCTCAGAGAAGGAGCCTTTGGTCTCCTGCCCTGGCAGGTTTGGGGTATCTTCCTATCTCAGGGGCTTTCAGCTTTTACTGGTGGGTCCCACAGGCTGCTCCTGGCTGCCAGACAGACACAAACCCTCTCTGCTCAAGATGCACAGGGCTGGAAGGTCAAACACCAAAGGATTTTAAACAGCCAGGGCACCCAAAGCTCCTGGGCACCCAAAGCTCCAGTATTTAATCTGGATTTGGAAAATTTCAAAGCCATTCAAGTCTGTGTTGACAGCAATCAGCTCTTTCCTGCAGGGACTGAAGTGTTGTGGTAAACTACAGCTGACAGACGTAGTGAACAATTCCATTTCTGGAAGATTCAATAAATGATAATCTGAAGGGTGAAGTTCCCATTGCTGACAGCTGCCAGGTGAGAAAGGGGATTTGTTTTTATTAAAGACACAGAAAGAACCAATAGGTTGGGTTTTTTCACTGGGATCTAAGCTAATATATACTGACAAGTTTAGCAGATCTGGGTTTTTTCCCTGTTAATCTTTGAATACTATATTTATTTATTTTTTTCTTTTCCTGATGAGGTTATAAAGTGTCTCTGCTGCTGACAGGAACGAGCTGCTCTGCACAGCAGATCTCATGGTACTGACTGGAGGTCTGTGACTTGGACCCATCATATTTCATATGGTCTTCAAATAGAACCACAGCCAAGGCATGGAATCCCATCCCAGGCCTGCACAAAGGACATGCACTCAGGAAACTCCTGAAGAATTATTGATTCTAGCAATCTTTTCATCTTTCTGATTTCCAGCTCCCTCTGAGCTGAGTGCCCACACAGCTCTGGCACCCCTGTGACCTCCTGTGCTCAAAACACTGGCATTAACTTCTGAGTTTTACCACCCCCCCAAAATTAACTTGGTGGAAATGTCACCCCTGTGGATGTAGATGATGCTTCACAGCCACAGAAATACCCAAAAGAAGGTCAGCTTTAAAGGCAGGGGTCACAAAGAGGTCCTAGGTTGGTTCTGCTGTATTAACAGTGAATCAAAAGGAAAATATTGTCTTCTGGATGAAAGAAAAACTCAGGTAGTTCTCAATCTACTGTAAATATTAAAAATGGCATAGATCTCCTCAAAGTCTAGGTAGAAATGATGGCTACTTGGCCAAATTCCTGCTTAGTTAATTACAAACTGCCATAAAAAATAATTATCTCATTTAATTGGAAGATGGCATAATAGGGGAGTTATCTTAATCAGAAATTTCCTGAGTAATAATTCATTTAAGGAGCAATTTCATGACAGCCTTCCATCTATTAGGATGAATTTTCACTACCAATCTAAGCTGTAGCCAGCACCTTATTCTGTTTTTGCAGTGATCTGTCTTGGGGGTTTCAGATGATTCTCATCACTGCAGATCTGAGGATCTTCCATGTGAAATCAATAGCAATAGCAGAGCCCAGAACTGGATAATGAAGTTTCTAACATGACAAGAGAGCTGAAATCTCCTTTTCTCACACCTTTCTCCTCCTCTGCTGTCATTTTCATTTCAGGGCTCTGCTCCTATGGGGGGTTTGGGATGTTTTTGTTGCTTTTTTTTCCCTTTATTACAACCACGCAGACACTTGTAAAAGAACTTGCAGGATCTGACATCAGATCTGACACCTGGAACAAGCTGGGTTATTCTGATTTATTTCTTTATCTTTGTCACAGGTGGATCAAATCCTTCAAGCAAATCATTGCTGAAGCCACCAAGCCTGAGAATAGGGTGACAGAGGAGGAGTTTCATGGGTGGAAGGGCAGAAATAGCAGTGATCATGCTGGAAATTAGTTCCCAGTATCAGGGGGTTACTGGAAGGGGATGCCCAGCATCCCCATGTGGCTTGGTGGCCACAGCTGGCATTTGCATCATGGAGCAGGGAGCAGAGCAGCTCCCAGTTTCATCCTGGACATCCAGACAAGAGCTCCAGTGACTCCAACACCCTTAACCAGCTCCACTGATGCTCCACATCCCTGGGCATCTCCTGGGCAGCCTGGATCCTGCTGTGCTCAGCATCCAGCCTGCACCAAGCCACAGGCTGGGTAAGAAACCCCCAGGATTTGTGCAGCTCATGGAAATAAACACAGCCCAGGAGAAGCTGCTGCTATGGGAGGTTTAGAGCTGAAGGAAAAGCCCAGGGACAGCAGGGAGTGTGCTGGGAGTGATGTGTCTCCCACCCCAGACACACATCCTCTCCTTTTATTTAGAGCCAGGAAAATAAATGTTATTGTAGCAAGCAGCTTAGATAATTCCTTCACTGCAGGTAGATGCTTCTCTGACTACACCAAGTGCTACCTCCAGCAATAAGGCCTTAAATCTCCCAGGGCAGGGTTTGACAGCACAGTAATAACCATGTCTGCACCCTTTATTCCTCAGCTGCTTCTGTGCCTGAGCACGAGCAACACCTTGGATTCCTCCTTGCCCTGCCATCCCTGCTCCATTCCTCTTTAGTGCTGGAGAAGCCAAATCAAAGTTATCTGGGTAGGGCTGGCACTTTCCAGAGGGTTTGCACCTCACCCAGCAGCTCTGTGGGTCACTGGGACACCTCTGCAAGGCTTCTGCTCTCCCATGAAGAGCCCTGGCTGTCGTTCCCATTCCAGCTCAAATGCCCACCTCACATCAAAGGGGCCAAGTGAATCCTGCTCCCCGTGGACCAGGATCATCTCAGCTGTCAGCCTGCAGGCACAAGGCTTCTGCTGCTGTTAGGACTGGATAGCATTAAGATGGATGGCCTGCCAAAGAGGTTTAAATGACTTTTTTTTGTCCCCATCATCACCAGGAGAAAGCTAACACGACTTGGGCAATCCACTGGAACAGAGATGGGAGGGAACCACAGGATTTAATGAAGCAGAAAAAAATCTGAGGCTTCCAAAAGAGATCCCAGACACTAAATAAGGAAATTAAAATGGTCACAAGGGTGTGAGTGCCTGATGATACTGTCACTGTACACCTGCCCAGAGCAGTCCTAGTGTCTATTGTCCCTGGTTTCTAGGCAGACACAAGCAATCCCTAAGCAAGGCAGTCCTCTGACTGAAACAACAGCAAAAATTCAGTAAAAATCCAAAAATCCACAAACAAAATGTAATCAGCCCACTTGGTACCCACCACCAGAACAGGACAGTTGATCCAGGCCATGGGATGGGGAGGATGTGGCAAAAGAAATCCCACCTCAGTCCCAGGACACATCACCTCTGCAACACACCCTGAATGTTTTCACCACCTGGCTACCCAAGCCCAACCAATTTCTTTATTTTTGGTAAAATTAATACTTTATGGGCTTTAATTATTATTATTATTATTTTCTACTGCTGTCTTTGAGGAGAGAAAAATCAGGAAAACAGTGCTGGGAAAAGAAAATAGTTGGAATTGTATTTTGATGCAAATGAAGCCAAGATAAACTCTCTGTCCTCTCTTAACATATTTCCACTTGCCCCTAGATGCAATAAAAAGCAGCCTACTGAAAGCTTTTCATCCCTCCAAGAAAAGAGTAGTCGGAAAGAAAAATGAGCACTCTGAACAATTCTAAGCAGTCAATTTGTTAAGCAAGCATGCAAGTTCCTTCTGCTTGGAGCAACAGCAAGCAGAGCTGCAAACTGCCACGTGAGCTCTGCCTGGATTCACTACTTACCCTGCAAGTGTTCCCTGAGATGAGAGGAGCAGCAGATATCTCATGACCAAAAGCCTGTCCCACCAGGGACAGCCACACAGGGTTCATAGCCATGTCCATCTGCTGTCACAAAGGGCCACCCTAAGGTGCTAACTCCACAACAACCAACCTGCTCATGGTTAAGAAGCATCATCTCCATGAGTCCCAGGACTCAACCAGCTGATCTAAAACTTGGATTTATCCAGCACCAGCCCAAGGTGGCTTCACTTTGGTATCTAAGATGATGTGAGATCCCAAAGATGCTCCCTGACTGAAGGATCTTCTCCTTGGTGTGTTCTCCAGGCAGTGACCTTATTCTCCAGTGCTTCCCTCAGCTGGGACAAAAAGATGAATGTTGTCTCCTTTACAGTTGTTTAGGGTTTTTTTTTTTTACTTATACTGGATGCTTTTTTTGTCTCATGAAACATGACAAACTAGCAGCTAGCCCCCAAAATTCAGAGGGAGGTGGAAAGGGGAGAGGAAGCAAAGAGCTGCATGAAAACAACAGTGAAATATTGCCAGCAGATCCCAGACTGAACCTTCCCAGACAGCCCAGCCAATCTGAGACCAGGGTTCCTCCCTGCCCTCCTGCAGGAGAGCTTGCTCAGAAAGAAAAATCACCTTTTCATTCCTTTATCTTTGCTGTTTCTAGCCAGGTAATACAGTGGAAAAAGACCTGCTGTTTGTACTGCCCTGACAAGGCCAGTGATGTGAAGAGCACTGCTGCTTTGTAACCAGTCCCTGGCAGGGAGCTGGTGGGTGGCTCTGCTATCAATTCCTGGCCACTGCTTTAAGGACACAGCCTTGGAGCACAGATGCTGCTGCATTCCTCTTCTCCCTGGCTTCTGCAGGTGTTGTGAGAGATGGGCAGCCTGGGCACAGCTCCTCAGCTCAGCCTCAGAGGGGTTTTGCAAGAATCTTTTCTTCATCTTCTCCTGCCACCCTTAGATGTGGGTGCAGGAGAGTTTAATAAGCTGTTCCCAGAGCCCCACAACCAAGGGGGAAGCAGTTAAGTGATGGCTGCACCCAGCTGCCAGTAGCACCCAGGGCAGCTCTCACCCTTGAAATCCTAGAAAACTGTCCTGTGGCTCCTTTCCCTTGCTGGCAAGAGAGAAAACACCTCCAGCAAAACCCCAGAGCATGATCCCTCCCCTGCTCTGTGCACCATCCTCACCATCACAGCCACCTCAGCTTTCAACTTACTGGGATCCCTACGTGTGACACACAAGGGGGGGTCTCAGACTCTGCTTCTCACACAGCAGCAGAAGATCAAGAGCAGCTGGTGGCAGCAATGGACCCCTGGCTCAGCCAAGTGACAACAGCAAGGGCATCTTCTGGGGAAAAGCCACCTTGAGGCAGGTTGAAAAGGAAGTCAGGTTTGCTTCACAAGTTTCTATTTCAGCTAGAAAGAAATTGTTTGGGGTTTTTTTTTCTGAGAAGTGGAGAAAAAAAAAAAAACCCAAACAAACAGATGTTCTGCATGAAAACCCTTTGCAAGGGCAATGCTGGTGCAATGGGGTCTGGTGATCAAGGGCTGTGTTGGCACCCAGGATTCCAGGGAAAGCACCACTAAGCTCAGCATGATGCTGTTGGGATCTTCAGGATCAAGAGAGCTCCTGCCAGGAAAAGGGGCTTCAAAGATGGAAAGTGAATGCACTTCTAGATGGGGGGAAAAACTGAATGCTGTCAAAACTGCCACACAACAAACACTTCCCTGAAATCCAAGAGCTCCAGTAGGATGGACATGACCCCAGACCCTGTCCCTGTGACCCAGGGGAAGCCCCAGTCCCACCTAAGGAGACCTGAGCTACCTCTGCTTTAGCCAAGCTGGAGATTACTTGAGATGCAAACCTTGTGTAAGTAGCTGTGCTAATTTCTCAGGTCCCTTTTGCTACCTTCAGTAGGAAACAATTGGAAAAGCTTGCACAGGAAGACAAAGGAATTTCTCAGGTATTGTAATAAGAGATTCCCTGTCACAACTCCCAGGCAATTGGAGAAATTACATCTTCATAATGGAAGGATAATTCAAGGTCTTGTTATTTCTGTGGAGGTCTTGTTATTTCCAGCAGTTCCTCAAACTCATTTTGATGTGTTTGCTCTACAAACTCAAGCTCTGATTTCTTCAGCTGATGGATAAAAAGCCAAGGGAATTGAACTACAACCCTGGGACCTGCTGGTGACACAGTTGGCCAAGCATACAGAATTGTCATTCCCTTTTCCAACACAGGGATCATTCTCTCCTTGGCCTTGCAGTGCCCACGTGCTCTGCCAGGAGACACCCCCCCCACCCAGCTACACCTCACTCAAATTAATACCCTGAGAAGAAAATCACCATTATTTGGCAGGGGCATTTCCCTGAGGCTACCACCAGCCAGCACTGGACACACCACCAAGATCCTAGCAATGCCTGGCTTGAAAGGGATCAATTCCACCCTCTCCATCCAGCTGCTCCAACTCCTTTAAGGTTGATTTTCCTCCTTGCAGAGCCCAGCTCCACTCATCTCCACCTGGCTGAAACAAATCTGCTATTTCATGCAATTTAAAACAGCTCTTACCTGACAACTTTGGAAGACAGGATTTGAAATGAGTTGGGCCTCTCAATCCAGCTCCTAGGGGGCATCAGGCACAAAAAAAACTAATAACCAACCACCACAGCATAATAAGTGGAGGAAACCAAACATCCCCACAAAGCAGGACAACAATATTGCAACCCCCTACCTCGATTATCCACTGCACTGACCCCACCACACCTAATGGCATTGCTTTGCCACTGGCCCTGTTTGCCTCCTCCAAGTTTATTGTAGGCAATTAGTGGCTCAATTAATACTCACTGGAACACTGTCTGATGGGCAGAAGAATGCTGGCAAAGCTCCATGGAAGATCTGTGACTTGGAGAGCTGTGGCATGGGAGGATTAAGGGGATGGCTCAGTAGGATGTGGTACCAAGTCCCTTCTCCCCTTTTTCTTTCCCTTAAAGGAAATTACACCTGCTGGTATTTAACACAAGGAGAGCTGATTGGTGATTGCCCAGAGCTGCTGGGTTTCTCCCAGCACCCAGAGAAATGAAGCTAACCTGCCACTCTTTTATTTCTATTAGAGCTCTTGGACACATGATGCCCATCAGAGGGAAAAAATCTTTCATTCCACAACTGTTCAAAAGCTCTTGGAGAAGAGGAATCCAACAGCTCATCCCTTCCACCTGCTCCACACACTTCTGCCATAACTGTGGCAGGGCTTGGAGGGAGAAATCAGAAACAGCAGCTTTTGCCCACTGGTTGGTTACTCCTCAAAGCCCAGCCTGTGCACCAGAATCCAAAGCCCAGCATCTGCAGACCAGAGAATTTGTTTCATTATCATTCAGGTGTGCTAAGGCATCCCAGCAGCAAGTGGGTTACTCTGCTGAAGAAAGGAAAACACTTTCCTGAGCCAAATCCCTCCCACCAAAGCACTTGCTGCCCCCAGCTTCAAGCAGGGTGAGGGAAACATGGAAAGGGAGAGCAGGAGGTGCTCACCTGGGTGGCAGCAGCTGACTTTGGGGGGTTTTCTGCCCTAAACATCCCTCTCCTTCCCCAGGATCCCGTTGGTACCAAAGGGATGAGCTGTTCTCTGGAGGACTGTGCCCCTCCAGCACCCCCAGCTCAGTGTTTTACTGGTGCCATGAGATTCCCACCTGGCACAGAACACCCATCTCCATTCCCTTTGGAAGCTGGTTGACTTGGTGGCTGCCCACGTGGCACTGCAAGATGAATGCAAGCTCTGCCTGCTAGAAATTGCTTTCATCTCCTTGCATTTTCACTCAGCTCCAGCCACTGGATGTCAATGCATTAATTACCACCCCCTGTTCCCCACGTGGCACCAAAGCATTCCATAAATCCCAATTAACATACTGGAGCCCCTCCACCAACGTCTCTTGCCCGACTGGGAGTGAATGGGTTCATAAAAACACATCTTAAAATAAAATAAGGAGGATAATAGCAACTCTGCATCAAATTTAGACCCACGTACATCTCCTACTGTAGCAGATGATTGTTTAGTAAATGGTATTAAAAGCAAAACAACTCTATTAGCCCTGCCAAAAGATGCATTATCTCTCACAGCAGACTCCAAAACCAAGCTACCTAGAAGAGACACTTGTATTTTTCATGGTTTATATTGCACTGAGTAGACACTAATGGTGCAAAAAACCACCCCCCAATAATGCTAAGTGTTAAAATAAGTGCAGATGCAGTCTCTAAAGCAGTCAGAACACATTGCCATTGCACATTAAGGCTGGAAATTACTCTTTGGGCTGGGCTTAGAGGCTGGAGGTGGTTTTGGTGGCTACCAAATGGATTAAAGGACTTTTTTTTTTTTTTGCCATTCCCTGCAGGAGAATCTGGCAATGAGTTTTGGTTCCACCTGTCTGGTTGTGAATCTAGGTCCCCCTGATGTTCAGGATGGGAAGATCCACATCTCCCACCCCTCTCAAAGTGGCCTCAGCAGGCAACCAGAGATTTCCACTGCAGGACTGGCACCTTAAAGACCAAACACATGTGTTTTCCTCAGGGTAATAAAGCAATGAGATGCTCTCCTTGCCAGTCAGGCCCTGCTGGATGGTTCATTTGGAACTTTACTGCTGTAAACTGCAGCTGATTGCAACTTTATCCATGGACTAATTCCCACAAAGCAGCAGCTTTCCCAGGCATGGAAAACACCAGGTCTGGGGGAACCCACCCTATGAGCCTTCACCCATCTCTGCTCCCTGGGTCTATCAGGGGCACTCCAGGGTGCACTTGCTGTGCCACTGGAGATGAAGGAGGTACCCATAAGGATATGAAGGATAAGCATTGCCTCTCATCAGGATGCCAAGGGCTCTGTGCACACCTCCTGAATATCCACAGCAGGAGTGAGCCCAGTTGGGGATTTCTTTGTTGTGAAACCCCACCAGCCAAGGGTCCTGCAGATCCTCTGGGAGGAGAGTGGAATGTGCAAGGGAGCTATCAAAGAATAGCTGTGAGCCTGATATTCCATGTACACCCAATGGATTCATGCCATGCCTTTGCTGGGAAAAACACCAGTGCAGGGGCCCTGCCCCAGCTTGGCCACTGGGTGTGACACCAGGCAGTGGCTCCTGGGGTTGTCACACACCAGGGACAAACTCACCTGCCTTTTTTTCTTGCTATTTTTTCAACCTTTGTGCTTCTGTGTGTGAAGAGCTGGGCAGAAATCCAGGGAGAGCTTCAGCAAAGGGCACGTGCTGGGCAACTCTCCACTCCGTGGTAGAACACTGAGGGGGTGGAAAAGCTGAATATTTGCTTTTTCCACGATGCAAATGAAGCAGGAAAGACACCAAGAATCAGGTCACAGAGCCAGACAGGAGAACAAAAAGCCAGGAAGAGTTGGTCTGGGCAGTGTCTTTCAGGAAAAACTTCAAAATCAGTTTCTAGCTGAAAGCAAATTCAAGCTGGGGGAAAACCCTGCCAGTGTTGGCACAGCCTGAAAGGGCTTTTTCAGCAGCCCCTGCTCTGCAAGCTCCTGATTCTCCCATTTAAAATGGCATTTCAAAGGGATGTGGACCCCATGAAGTGACAGGGTGAGGATATTTTTATTCTCATTTTTCACCCTGCTGCTTTTTTTTGGTGTTTGGCTTTGGAAGGGCTGTGGTTTCCACACCCTTCTGTGCTCCCCCACTCTGCTCTTCATCACCACCCCAGCAGTTTTTGGGCTGCTCGTGGCTGCTGGGTCACAGAGCAGGGGACTCAGTAGCCAGGAGGATACCCCTGACCTCTTCTAACACCTTATTCAGGTTTGAAGGATGAAGAGAAAAAGAAAATAAAAATAAAATAATAAAAAGAAAATAAACCAAA
>JAOEGS010002037.1:0-19669 GCA_025447755.1 Corythornis vintsioides | reverse complement strand
TATTTTGGGAGACTGTCATCACTTGTGAAAATCAGGCTGTTTATTCCATTCTGTTTTCCTTATGTGTTTAAATACTGCTATATTTTTAATATGTGTTAAAAGACAAATTAATATCTGAGGCGCTCAGTCTCTGAAGGAAGATGTTGCAAAAGTTGCTCTTCTGTGTGGATCCTGTTTAGTGTAAAAACAAGACCTTAACTTTTTTTTAGGAAAATATTTTCATGTGTTTAATAAACCAATCATAATTATCTTTCATCAGCTGAAGGGATCAGAGCTAGAAATTACACTGGTCAGAGGCAGTTCGTGTCAGTGTGTTGGTCCAGCCTGTGCCTACGTCAACCTCAAAGTTTGTGTTAATGGGACAGAACAAGGTAGGAATGTACTGGGTTTGATTTGTCAGTGGGGGTGTTAAAAAGTTGTTTGAAAAATGGTGTGATGAATGTTGGAGCCACATTTCTTTGGAAGATGGTGGAAAACTCCCTTCCAATAGTAGCTTTATGTAATTCTCAAAAATAAGTTGTATTAAAAGCAAACCCACGTGCTGTCCATGATGTCTTCTGACATGGAGCTGAAGTAAATGCACTCCCTGGGAATTTTCCCCTGTGTGTGTTGCAGCTGGTGTCAGAGTGAGCGTGTCTTGTAACGGGGTTACAAAGCTGCTTACTGAAAAAAGAACCTAACTGTGTAAGCTGGTGGACAGCTTGGTGTGCACACAGGCCTCGGGTTTTAATCAATATAATACCAGATTATATTTCAGTGGCATAAAAGTCTGACTGCTTTGTTAATAAAAACAAATATGACTTTCATACTCTAAAAGTGAAGTACGTTTGAGTCGCTTTCCCTGTTCTTTCCTCCTTTTCTTACTAAAGAAACTTCTGGAAGATGCAGTGTTGTCAGTTTTAAGTTAGCTTAGAAACTCACTGGAAATGATTGGAAGAAGTCGTTAGAAAATCATTGGAAGTTGGATGTTGCTTCCAAACTGCGTTTTAATATCTTCTTTTTTTATTTTTAGATGGTGTGTTGCTGCTGGAAAATCCAAAAGGAGATAACACTTTGAACTTCACTGGACTTGTAGATGCTGTCTCCTGCATTTTTGGTATTAAAAATTCAAAACTGACAGTTTTTAATGGAAAAACAGGTAAATGGAGTATGACAAGGAAAATTGAAAGTCTTTCTAGCAGCAGCTAGGAGTTATTTACTGTATAATTGTTCTATATATATTAAAAAATGGACAAGGAAATATGTAAGGAAATATTCTGGTTTTTAGTACTTTATGAGACTGTTTATAGCCACATCAAAATGTTTTCAGAAGCTGCTGCTAAATGATGCTTATCTCTCCTGTTATCTTAATTCCATTGTGGTTCTCGTGAGGACAAAACCCG
The DNA here is from genome assembly GCA_025447755.1 of Corythornis vintsioides. NCBI lineage: Eukaryota > Metazoa > Chordata > Aves > Coraciiformes > Alcedinidae > Corythornis > Corythornis vintsioides. The sequence goes on along the minus strand of JAOEGS010002037.1, from coordinate 18,287 downwards.
ATTTATTTTGGGAAGTGTTTCCATCAGGTCCAGGCTCTGCTGTATATTGATGGCAAGCTGCCATCTGCTTTTGCATGCCATTTTTTTTTTTTTTTTTTCCTCCCTAATGCCTCAGTAGGCAAAGTGAGAAGTTAAACTGAATGCAAACTGCTGTCCACAGAGGGGAAAGAAAATGTTGCTTTTTCACCCTAGAGAAACTTGAGGATCTCTGCATTTCTTCTTTTTTAGAAAAATCTAACATTTCTGCAGCTTGAACATTGCCTCTGTTAAATCACAAGAAGGTAAAATAACTTCTGTGGGTTATACCTAGATTTACAGGCTCTGTCATAGTTGGGTTGATTACCAAGGTAGAGCTGAAACAGAGAAGAAAAATGTGATGAAAGGTGTTGCAATTACTATGGGACCCCACCAGTAAATGGACAATTCTCTCCCCTGAGGTGAAGATGCTGTTTTATTATTGGCTTATATATAACATCTCAGTACATTAGGAGAGTTACAACTTAAAAACCAGCACAAGAACAAGATTAGATTAATAAACAAAGACTTCAGTGAATAAATAACAGAGTACTTAAGCAACAGGTAAAGGGGAGATGTTTGAGCTGCTGTGAAAGGCTGTTTTCGGGTGCCCACAGGACTGTGAAGGATCACTGGCTTGTCCACCTGTGACAAGAGGAAGGAAATAGTCTTGCTTGTTTCTGTAAAGTCACAGTTACCATCTCTAGCTTTCATACTTGCATTTTCCTGAAAATATTTATAGAATAAAGTTTTAGGGGTTTTTATACCTGGTGTAGTCAATTACCTTACTGTGATAAAACCTCCTTCCAGACTCTGCTCAGCTGAACCAAATAATTCTGTCATGCAAGAAGTTTGCTCTTTGCTTTCAGTTATAGGTGATTTATAAGAAATTTTGGATCTTTCAGTATCATCCTCAGATTTGTTATGTTTTGAAGGTAGAAATAGTTTTCCTTGAAATACTTCTCCAGAAATCAGTGCTGTACCTCACACAGTGTGGTATGTGCCTGCAGAAATGAGTATGCACTGGTACAGCTCGTTACCATCACAGATACTAAGAGATGACCTGCAACAGGCCGGGAAGAGCTGGTAGACTCATCTAGTTAAGATAAGCAGTTTGACTGCTTACTGCATTGTTTTCTGACACTAACAGGACAAAAAGATGCTGCATAAAGCCATTGATGTTCAATTCCTAAAAGGAGTTACAAAGAGAAGCTAAACCTCTGTTCCTCAAAGTTTCTTCTCTGCTGTAGCAACAAAGGCTTTATTTCCTTCCTTTCCATGTCTCTTTTCCTCTGAATATATCGTTTTGGATCTTCCCATCATGGGTGTGCTGATTTTAACCTTTCACTCTTTATCTGGGCAGAGCAGGGGTTTGGTTTGTTGTTGTTTGGTTTGGTTTGGTTTTGGTTTGTTGTGGGTTTTTTTTCCCTGCCTGGTTATTAACAACCTGGAAACTCCCTTGGAAAGGTTATGTTACCAGATTCAATTTTGTGACAATTTGGCATGTAGAAAGAAATCAGCTCTTAAAGATGAGGTAATAGAACTCAAGTTCCTGATGTTTGGTTTTGATATGGGCCCTTTGCATTCTCTGCCCAGCCTTCACACCAGTAACATTAGGTGAGGTCTGGGGGTGATACCAGGGTATGTGTAGGTGAGGGAGAAGGTTGGTATCAGCTGCTGTATTTGAGAGGAACTGCAAAGAAAGGTCATGCACTCTGGACAAATTGTAGCTGAACTGCTCCCATGTGTGCTAATAAAATTGTGACCCAGTAAAACTGTACTTCTGGCTCCTTATGTTCCTTCCTGTGGTTTTTAGGGCTGCCCACATTAATTGCAGTAATTTATTATCTTGTTTTCTAATTGTAATGAAGATTTACTTCGGGTTGCATAATAGCATAAAATCAGGCAGTTCTTGTATTAAGGCAGGCTAAATTATGTCATGTCTCTGGTTTTCAGTGCAACATTGAAATAAAGGGCTAAACATTTTCTCCCCAGCACTGTACCAATGCATTTTGAGTAACTGCATAACACAGAGCAAGGCTCTGGGATTTCTACTGACCTTCAGAAACTGAGCATAGAATTTGTCCCTTTTGCATTAAATAAAAAAAATAAAAGAGGCTGGGCTCTAGTCAGATGGTAAAAACATTTGTCTTTTTGTTCTAGATTGCTGAAAAGTGGAAAACTTTCTAAATTTGTTATTGGGAATGCTTTCTGACTTGCTCTTGGCCTTCATGGAAGCTGAGAATACTGAAAAAGGCTTATTGAAAAAAATTTCTAGTTGTTTATCCTTTTGGGAATAAATGAGGCTGTAAATCAAATTGGGCTTAAAAAAGGGGGAGAAGGGAAGATGAGGCAAGAATGCTGTAAACTTCTCAATCCATGTCTTAGCCCTCTGAAAATCATAAAGGTTTTTTTTTTTTTTAATTCTATTCTTAGCACAGTTTTCTGAACAATATTTCAACAAGATCTTTTTTTTTTTTAATCTTTAATTTTTAAAAGTCCATGAGGCTGTAAGGCATTACCACTTAAATCTCAGCTGCAGAGAGAACAGAATTTATAAGTGATTTTAATATTGATGAACACTTGTAATACCTGCTTGTTTTCAGATTTTTGTTAGAGATGAAAGAATGTTCCATCTCTTTTTCCATACCCTTATCAGAGGGCTGTAGGAACTGACTCCATTGGCAGCTCTCTGGATGAGCTCTTCCTTGTGAAAATGCCAGCAGTCTCGTGGTGCAAAGTACTACATTTGTGAAATGCACTAATCCCCATTACTGCAGTTTGTGCCCTGTTACCCTGCACAGATCTGGCCACTGGGCAATGCCAATCTCCAGGCTGCCTAAGCTGGATATTTCTTGCTCTGTAAAGCACCCTGCTCACTAGTGCTGGCTCCCACCATCAACTGTATGTGAAGGGTAATAAGCAGTGCTGCTTTAGAATTATGCTAGGAAACTCCTGCTCCCTATGAGGAAATCTTGCTTATTCTTCTCCACCTGTTAATTTAGTTATTTTCTGGCTTTCCTGTATGTAAAACCAAAAGCAAAGCCCCCATCCTGTGCTTGAGCACTTACTTGTCTTGTTCCTCAAACATACCAAAGTAGTGTTTGGGTAGCTGGCAGACAGCCACCATCATGGTAAAGCCTTTCAGTCTTGAAACTGAATTTTAGAAGCAGTATTGAAGTTGTGCCTTTTTCTTTAAAGCTTTTATTTATATAGAGATTTGATTTTAATTATTTATTTAAAGCTAGTGTTTTGGAACCTGCAGTCTGAGGTCTTCATCCTAACAAAGGGTAGTCCCATAGGCTGTCCACAGTGCATTGTACTTACATGTGCTGTGGCAGTTTGCAAAATTGAGAGCATGTAGCCTGTGATTACATTTCACCTTTGGTTTTGGAGGGTTTGTTTGGTTTCAGGTTTTTTTTGTGCTGTATTTGTGTTTTTGTTTGCTTTCTTAATTTTTGGTTTGGTTTTGTGGTGTTTTGTTAGTATTGTGGGTTTGTTTTGCTTATTTTGTGTTGTTTGTTTTGATTTCTAAGTTTATAAACATGCTGGGAAATGAGTGCCTTTTCTGCCTCTTGAAATTCATTCAGATGAACTGATGGAAAATAAGCTTTGTAAATCTTCAGCTCCATGACATGCAAATACAGCTGAGACATAATGAAAACCTGTTGGAAAGAGGTGACAGATGTGTCTGTTCTGCATGTACAGGCAATGCAGATTTCTTACAAAAAATTACACTTATTAATTCTTCCTGGATTTGGTCTTTGGAGTTCTTTCAAAGTTGTAGCAGAGTGGTCTTAATTACTCTGTATCTTTACTGTTGTGGCTATCAGCAGCTCTTTTTACCTCAGTGATAGGCTGATATAGGTAGTGCAGAATGCAGCCCTACATATTTCACTGGTATTATAGAAACCTTCATTAGCTTCTCATCTGAGTGCTTTCAGGGTTCTGGAATTACTCCTACAGTCCTGTGAGGCATGGGCCTGATCTTCCACCATTTTCTAAATACACCTGGCTGAAGTCATCTGCTGAATCAACAGCTATTGCTGACATTAAACACAAATATTAATGTAGTAAGCATTATTCATGAGCTAACCAGCCACTGATTTTACATGTATTGTCATCTGGAGTTTAGTGAGGGACATGTCCTGACATGGCATAGTAATGCATAGCTAGTGCTGCTTCAACCTGGGAAGCCTGGTTGTAGGTCTTAATGAGATAGAAGTGGTTAGCTTAAGTGAATAATTTCTTGCTTAACTATTTTTAATCAGTAACTAATCATGTTGTATATTTTTGTGCATAAGAGATGTTTTAAAGGAGCTGGTTTCCACAGCAGGCCAACTGCTCTCCTAAGAAAACAAAACATATCTACACAAATTGCCATTTTCCAAAAGGAAGAAATGCTCTTGAGGAAGGAATTGCAAAGGGGAAGGAATTTAATTTCCACAGTGGAAATCAGTAGCTAGAAAGACTCACTGTCAGCTAATCGAGTGAGAACTGGACCTATAATGACCTGACTGGTCTCTTATTCTTTTTCAGAACTGATAAACAAAACAGACTTGCTTAGTCTCAGTGGAAAGACTCTACATGTGACAACAGGGTCAGCACCCACTCTGCTCAACTCTCCTGAGGCTCTGCTCTGCCAGTATATCAACCTGCAGCTAATGAATGCAAAACCACAGGGTATGTGGTGGGATACTGATCTCTTGCTTTACAGACTGAAGTTTTTGTCTATTTTTTTTGGTAGTATTTGCTTTTTAATAAGCTGATAAACTCCCTCATTTCATAAAATGAGAGTCAGTTTGAGGTAAGGAGCAGCATTTGAACATGAGCCCTTCATCACTCTTTTCCTGTTGCTCACAATCAGCTCAGTGGTGCAGCTTATTTTAAAAGGCTGAGTCTGAAATGAAGGAGCACAGATGATGGAGGAGCTAACTCTACACCAAGACAATGTCAACTACCTGTGAAATATTTCTTAGTGCTATTTAAAAACCAGATGTATTATTAACCTGGTCTGGAGCATAGGTGTGTGTATGTAATTCTGTTTCAGAGCTGCTAATCTTGTAACTTCTACTCTGAAACCTCAAGTTGTCTCAACCATGCCCTTTGTGACTTGCTCTTAAACTCTGCCCTGGTACCAGTACTTTCTGGGCTGTCCCTGTGGAATCTTGCTGACACTACTGGAAGCCTACCTGGGCCAAAAATGTGTTGAACTGGGTGTTTGATAACCAAAGTGCTTTTTGAACTACTGTAGTGGTTTGTGTATCCTGTTGAAATATTTCATGTTTCCCAGCCTCTAGGTTATCCTGTTGACCCATGTAAAAAATCCTGTGGGGTTTTTTGTCTTTTGCTTGTCAAGCTGCTAATAATCACTTATGATTCTATGATTCATGAACTTAATATCTGAAAGTAGGTTGGTATTAGGAGTTAGTAGACACTCTGAAGAAACAGACAGAAGTGAAGCCATGCTAGAATTCAGTTTACCAAGGTAAATGAAGCTATCATTGCTCACCACTAGTGATGCAGTTGTTTATCTTGTTCAGAATGTCAGAAAGGAACACTGGGAACTCTTCTAATGGAAAACCCCGTTGGTCAGAATGGATTAACATACCAAGGTCTGCTACATGAAACAGCCAAAGTTTTTGGACTCAGAAGCAGGAGGCTAAAATTGTTCCTGGATGAAGCGCAAACTCAGGGTAAGAACAGACTTTTGGTTTGCTGGTCCAAGGATACTTGGAGGGTTTTTTTTGAGGAGCTAATGTTCTGTGAGATAGTTTAATTTCTAAGTGCATACTGCTTACACATTGGTTTCTACTTTTGTAATGAAATATTTATTTAATAAAATCAAGGGTCACAGAGCACTGCAGCAGGCTCCCCAGAGAGGTTGTGGAGTCTCCTTCTCTGGAGATTTTCAAGACCCACCTGGATGTGTTCCTGTGTGACCTGTGCTAGATTAGATTGTAGTATATGGTCCTGCTCTGGCAGGGGGGTTGGACTTGAAGATTTCCATGGTCTCTTCCAAGCCCTGACATCCTGTGATCCTTTACGCACACGTACGTATTTAGAAATTCAAATTTCTAATTCATTCCCTTCATTAAATGACCAAGACAAGTTCTGAGAAAGTTACTTCATTGTGAAATAGAAAGGTCAGTCAGCAGTGTAAGTGATAGTTACATGCTGCTGTGACTATGCAGAGAATCTTCTCCTAGGAGTGCCTGAGTCTAAAGTGGGAATATTTTAACCTGTTTGGATTGCTCTCATAACATTCATATTTTTGCAGATGTTATGGGATTTTTTTCCCTGCCTTTTGGAGAATGGGAGTGAATGGAATAGAGTATCAGATCTATTTTAGAGTTTTGTGAGTAGGTCAGGCTTGGTAAGGTATGGCAGCTGCAATTCATTCAGAACACCTGGGAAGTAGGAAGCTTTATCACATAGTCGCAGATCTGAAATGTTAAAGAATCTTCCAAAACCACAGACAGATGGTGAGGCTTAGAAACAAAAACCTCTGATTCATGAGAAGGATAAGACTAAATATGTAGCAGCCTGTAGTGCTAAAAAATTGGACCTGAGAAAGATCTGGGACTTTGTTTGACAAGAAGAATGAATTGGAAACTACATGGTAAAAAGAGCCCCAGGTATTTCTGTGCATCCAGGGAAGTTCAGCTCTTTATATGAAATGATGCAAAGGATTCTGTCTCTGGTTTATTACAGTGATGTGATTTACAAGCTGTATGGGAGGGATATGTGACATTTCACATGCATTACATACTACCTGTCCAGAAGTCAGATGTCTGTTTAAATCAGTTACCTAATCCTAGGGTGGGATGAATTTCCTCTAGTGCCTGATAGCTGATGAGAGGAGGAGTGTAGCTGGCTAAAACTGAGGTCACTTAGCTCTCCACCTGGGTTGAAGAGATTCAAGTAGGATAGATTAGAATCAGAGCAAGTAAGGTGTGGGGATTTTTGTGGTGTATGTATTTTAATGGCACGTGACTGGAATTCTATATCTAAAAAGCCATTGTTTTTCTCAAGTAAAATGGATATCAAATGTTGATGACGATTTCTAGTGATAATCTGAGCTAATGCTGAAAATAATGCACTTAATGGTGTTAGAGGGAACTGGAGACTGTAGTGTTTAGAAACAGCACTAAGGTGTAAGAACCAAGTGTATCAACTACACCTCATCTGCTAAACAAAAAATATATTTGTGTGAAACCTTGTGGGGTAGGAATTCAGCTACCAGGAGCCATTGATGTTATAATTCTTTTTTTGGTTCCTATCATTGTTACAGGGCAAAAGGGGCTTCACACCAGCATATGATTTACTGAAGATACTAAAGTAACTCAGAAAACTTTGGAGATTTGAAAGAGGGAACTAACTGACAAACCAGAAAAATGTATAGCCTTTAAGTCTCAGTTTAAGGACTTTTAAAATGCCTTTACCTAAAAGGGGAATCAATTGAATCTTTGTAACCTATTTGTAGTATGAATTCTTCAGAACTATTTAAAATTTATTTAAAGTGTAGAAAGTGACAATTCACAACTATGTGAAGTATCAGATCTGATAACTCTTCAAAGGCTAAAACTACTGCTTTGGTCTTTTTTAGACTCAGAACACAGAGAACTTGGTCCTGGAGGTTTATTTGTGTAGCTAATATATGGCCATGCTGTATGCTATGCTTCTGCCATCTCAGATTTAATTCTTCCCAGGCAGCTCTCTCAACAGTTTTTAATCATACAAACACTTAAATGGTATTACTTCATCTTCAGAGTGCTTTGTGATAAATGCTGCGTATAAAATAAATATTTTGAAGCCTCTGGAAAACATTAGGTCAATTAATGTTTATCCGTATTGTTGCAACTTTATAAATCCCCTATTCATCTTTTTATCAGCATATTTCAAGGTCTTACATTTAAAGATTTAAAAAAAAAAAAAATCAGTGAAAAAAATCTTGAAGTATTTTGTAGATTATTCTTTAAAAACTTAAATATTTACTGTTGACTATTTGAAACTTTTGATGAAAATAACCCATGAGTTGGAAGGCTGAAAATAAAAACTCACTTGGTGGAAAATGAGTGGTATGAGTTTTCAAAACTCATACTAATTTTATAAATGTTGTCAGGTACAGGCGGTTGGGCATCTGCTGTTGCACAAAAGCTTGCCAACTTTTCAGAAACAAATGTGGTTTTCACCCCTCTTTGTAGTATTGGAAAAAGATTCTATCAACAAATGCCAGCGTGGTGAGTGTTGCTTATTCATGAGATGGAAATGCCACTTTTAGGTGGTGGATTTGGAGACCCCTTTGGGATGAAGGCAGCAGTTCTGATGTGCTGACTTCAGAGCCTTCCTTGGGAGAGGCTGGCACAGAAAGGAGGATGGCCTTGCGTTCTGCAGATGAATCAAGTTTCCAATTTCTGAAAGTATTTTGTGTGTTTACTGTTGAAAATAGTAACTTCATGTAGTTATTTTTCAAGATTTTAAAAATAAATGATCAAGAAAATACTTTGAGACCAAGCTCATGGGTTGCCTGGCTGCTTCTGCACACCAGAAGAATGGTTTTTTGCATACTGATGTAACACTTTCAGGGGGAGGGAAGGAAGGTTAATAAGGGAGTAAGGCCCTAACTTCTGAATTGGATTATACTTCCACTGTCCTGGCTCTGTAGATGGATATTCAACTACTTAGAGCACAGCATTACACTGGAAGAGAACTCCTTAGAAGCAGTACCATCATGATCCATAAGGGCTTCTTAATTCTTTAGTTAATTAGATGGCTTTTAAACTTTGATGCGGCCTATCTCTGCTCAGTCTAAAAGTGCAGTATCTTTCAAAGAAAGAAGGGGACCTTAACGTTAGGAGGTGTGTGCATATTGTTACATGGGAACAAAGCCCCTGCTGCCATTGCTGGAATCAGTTTTCACTTGGACATCATGTTACTGAAAACTAAACTGCTGCTGCATTATCTCCATGGAAGCACTTCACAGACTCGCCTCCCTCCTCCACACACTCGCTGCCTTGGTCTCCCTCAGCTGGAGGTGAGCCCAAGTGTGAGAAGTGTGAATAGCAGACGTCAGCTCTGTGACACACTGCAGTGCACCATGAAATCAGTTCTCAGAAAACACACACGGCCGTTTGGCAAGTTATTAATCTCTCATTTGTGCTCATACTGGTGCCAAAATGGAAAATTGGCCTTCGCTTGGTTGTCTGTGGGGATTCTAGGCTGTGGGGGTAACACCTTAATCTCTGATGCTCTCTGGATTTGCTTGCACTGACTGTATTTGTGGTTACCACTTGGAAGTTTTTTTAGTGAGGAGCCTTCTGGCAGAGTTGTAATTCAGATTATTTTTGATTCAAAGCTGTACCTCCCAGTATTCAAAGCAAGGTACTGTGATATAGGGGTGTCTTGTTCCAGCTGATGGGTGCTGAGAAGCATCTGCTTGGGAAAAAACCTGTCTGTAAACATGGCAGCAATAGTGAAGATTCCCAGTTCCTGTCAGCTTCACAGGCAACTACATCTGTAGCCACAAAATGCAGTTCCTCTGTGTTGTGCAAATAATGATCTGCCCTTAATCTGCCTGTTGGAAATAGGCTGTATCCTTAAAAGAGGTTAGTTGGTGAGACTTGATCCTCTGGTTTGCAGTGCATTGTATTGTTAATGTTGACTGCTTATCATTGCATTATGAAATAATTTCCTGAACTAGGTGATACTGTGGGTGGGTGTGAAGCTGGGTGCTGTGGGCTGAAACAGGCTTTCCAAAAATTCAGCTTTGTAACCTAGAACAGTATCTCCAACTCCTGCAGTGGCAATCCTGCCTGACATGTGGTAGCTCTTCCTTTAAACAGGAGGCAGTTTTGGGCTGGGCAGTTTCTATTGTAATCCCAATTTGACAGAACCATCAGAACTGCCTGAATGGAGGGGAGAAAATGTTGATAGTTTTCCCTGTAAGCAAGAGCACTAACTGTCTTCTGTTTCTCTCCTGCTCTCTTTTAGAGATCACAAAGGACATCTCCATGAAGAACTTGAACACGAAGACTGTGTTTGTTTGTGTTATACCCACCACAGCTGAATGTTGAGAATTCCATTTTTAAGAATAAGACCATGTAGACTTTTCCACAGGAAATGAAGTCAGATTAAATTAGTATGCTTTTAGATGAACATCCAAGTTGTGTATGGTACTTTTAACATCTCTGCTTGCACACAGGATGTTTTCTACCAGTGCATGTCTAATATGCTGCTCTTTGGTTTCAAATACCATGTATTTTCATTGTTATCTTCTGATACTATAAAAGTCGTTCAGAAAAATGTCAAAACTCAGATATCTATGCAGTAATTTGCCTGAAAGAAATGGGACTAGTACCTCAGTGATGCTGTTCTCTGCCCTCCCCTTTGTAAAGGGGACATCTTTGATTTTCTACTCCATGGGTTGCCTGCAAGGCTCTATGAAGTATGCCCTATGTTACAATATCTTAAAACTTATTTAGGGGTTACCTGAGTTTGTTCATTCGTACTAGCTGGATTTTCATTAAGTGTGTGGCTGTTGATTTAAAGTACTCCCTAATTTCAACATTTGGAACAATAAATTTGCTTCATCTCCAAACTCTTGTTTCCCTGAGTTCAGAATACTTTGCTTCCTTATGTTTTCTAATTAAGATAAAAATTAGCACACTGCAGAGATCAGAAAAGCCTGCAGGAGCTTGAAATCTGAAAAATGTCCCTCCTGAATGCCAGTGACTTGTTTGGGTTGTGATACTGACAGGTTTGAAGGATTTTGTTTGGCCAGGGTTTCTGGAGAGGGTTGTTCACTTTGGCTTCAGATTTAAAAGCAGATTTAGATTGAAATTAATGTTGGGGTTTTTCTAACAGCCAGTATAACTTGTAAAGCATGTTGGTGTTAATTGTGTATCTTTAAGCAAGTGGAAATAATAGGCAACTTTTTTTTTTCTTTTTCAGTTTAAGGGTGTTTTTTTGGCTACTAAACTAGAAACTTAAGCACACACATTCCCCTGCGTTGGCACAGGGTGGTTAGTCAGGGCTGCAACTTGCTGTTGGGCAGCTGGAGAAGGTGGCATAGGAGCCACTGCTGCCTGTGGGAGTGTCCCAGGAGCGATGCCACGAGCGCTGGCTGATGCTGACGCCTTGCATGGACAACCAGCTCCTGCTTGGCTTCTTTTCCCATTGCTCCATGGTTTTCATCTTTACACAGTGGTTATAAACCAAAGCTGTTTTAACACTAACTAACAGCTAACACCATATTCTTCTGGATGACTATAAATACATGCTCTGTGTAGCTACTATGCTCTAGTGGACCATACCAAAATGGTAAGTACAAGTTTAAAGTAAATCAAGTTGCTGGCATTCAGCTTACATAAAATTATTTTTATCAGTATTAAAAATGTCAGTGTCTGCAACTACTGAATCACTGGCCTGTGCTGTTTAATGAGTATTGGACATTACCCTCTGCCTCTTCCTGTAAGTCAGCTCACTTATCTTTTTATTGACGTAGTGTCATGGAAATCAAATTTGTATTGGTTTTTTTGTCACATTAAAAATGTCTAGGTTATGTGTTCTGCAAAGGTAAGATTGCTGTTCCAAAGCTGAATAATTTTGCTTTATTATTTCTAGAGAGTAAATGAAGGTGGCAAATGATTGCAATCTAACCTCATTCTTAACGAGACAATCTAAGGGAGCAACATTACTTGCATTTTTAAGAGTTATTTGGGACTTTGCATTTTGTGTATATGTACTTTCTATTTGTAAGGGTGTTGGCTGGCCAATTTTCTTGCAAAGACTGGGTTAAATTTCTTGTGTATGTCTCTTTATGCAGACACACAAGCATACATGAACTTTCCAGTGAATTAAAACCCATCCAAGATTTATAAATTCATTCTGAATTACAAAAAGATTATGATAATCTTCAACAGAATAGTTTTTCTTTCTGAAATGTATTTATAACTGCTTAATATAAAAACTGATCTGTCCTTAAGAGAAGAAATACTTATTGTTGCTGTAGTCCAGTAATCTCATTTTTAACATGAAGTATGGTTGAATTGGGTTTTCTGGATTTTTTTTTAAGTTAATGACTGGTTTGTCCTGAAAATGAGAACTGGCCTTTCTGTGCAAGCTTTCTCTTGGAAGGTATTCTGCAGGATAGCCCTGCCTGCAAGGCAGTGCTAAAATAAAGGTATATTAATAAAATGTATAGGCAGAGGTAAAGGATTTACATTTACTCCCAGGAAAGGGGTAAAGGAAAAATATTACTGATAATTCTTTGTGTCCCTTAGTGAAGTGCAATAGGCTTCAAGACAAAGTTAGGAAAGACAGGACTTTATTTTTGTAGACCTAAAATTAGTCTGCTAAGTTTGTGTATGAGGCTGATTAAAGGCTCCTCTGTTGGCATAACTACCCTTTATCTGCTTCTTGGAGAGTGTTGATGGAATAATAGCATTTCTGCTGTGCTCTGAAGAGCAACCTAAAAACCAGAGGGAGGTGAGACATTATTTCAAGAAAAATTGATAGACTCTGAAGCAGCATAGGGGTTTCTGTCTTTTTTAATCTTTCACCACAACTTCATGTGCAAACCAGGAGGCTGGCAGAATGCTTTTCTGTGAGTTTCAGGTCTTAGCACAAAATATGGCCCTAAAGATAATGGAACATTGAGCTGCTCTTCCAGAGTCTCCACAGTGCAGCTACAGAGTGCATCTGTTACACAACACCTGGATTCAGGCACCACCTTACCGAGGGATGCTGCCTACCTGCTGTGTCCTATTTTAATAGATATAAACATCTCCTAGATTTGTCTTCATATTTTTAGCTGCATTTATTTCATTTTAGTAAAATGCAGATATAAATTCACACTGTTTGAACTGGATGTGTAAGGTACCACACTTGGAACAGCAAAAGTACTTCCCCTTCCTCGCTGTCTGCAAGCTGGGGCTGGGGGAAAGTCTCGTTCCAAGTGGCAGTGTGACACACAGACTGTCTTTCAAAGAAACATAAAACTCTCTGTTGTCAAGGAGTACATTCAGCTAGCCCTAAAAAACCTGTCTTCAGAGAAGGTGGCCCAAGAAATCCTACAGTAAAATCTGTTTTTCAAAGGAGGCTTGAGCTTGAATTAGAGGAAGAACTTTTCAACTAGATGTCCCCATAGGCATGTGGCATAAACTAAGTTAAAGCTTTCTTCATATAGCTTGATTGTGCATTTTTTTCCAAGGTACTGATTTGTTAAGGTGAAGAGGGTGTTGTACAGACAAAGTTACACTACCTGCTTCTTCCTAGGATTATGGACTTAATCTGTTCCTGGGTGACTTGGTCTAGGTGATCCTGCTCAGGCAGGGGGGTTGGACTAGATGATCTTCTAGGTCCCTTCCAACCCCTAATATCTATGATTCTATGAATTTCCAGGGTCAATAGTATTGTGTGGCAGTCATTTGTGCCTTCTGTTCCCTGCTTCACCTCACTCTCCTTTCTTCACTGAATACTTCTCATTCTTCCTTTTTCTGTTTTTTTTTTGTAGGTTTGGTTTGGGGTTTTTTTTACCTTTTGGTTTTAGTTTTTTCATTGTGATGCTCTGTCCACATCATCCTCATGGGTTGTGATGAATGGAACAAACAGAAGTGAGCCCTTTCACTCCAGTGTGACCATATCACAAGAATGGAAATGCCTGTAAATTATATTTCTGTCTTTGGCAGGATCAGTAAAAGCTGTCAGAGGGGAAAAGTCAAGATGCTTAGGACTGGTAATAGAAGAAGGAGACCAGAGTTTATCAAAGTACACTGCTGACAATGCTCCTGGGTCAGTTAACTTTACCTCAAGTTTTTACCTAAGTAACATGTAATTTAAAAAAAAAAAAAATGTTGCAGATTTACAGTTTAACTTTACTTCCAGCTGCTGCTGTGTTAGTTGGCTCTGATCTCTTCTCTCCAAAACATATTGACAGTGAGCATTAGGAAAATGTTGTGACCTATTTGGGTGAACTTCCCCTTCTCCTACCTTCTTTCTCCACATCCATTTTTTTGTATTTTTTTTTTTTATTATTATTCAGTATGATATCTAATCATTTCTTGAGAGAATTTATCTCATGGGATCTTGAAGCAGGGAATGTTTCCTACTATTTTTTTTTAATTGAGGTTTTTGTAATACACTTCTATAACCTCATCTAGGTTGGGCTAATAATAGTATCTTGGCTTGATGTGATAGTCTTCAGAATTTATACACTTCAATTAGCTTCCCTCTTGAATAGCCTGTTATACAGATCAGGTCCCAGACCACTCTTGCTTCTCTCTGCTTAGAGAAAAACACTACCTAGGCACTAGTGACCAAAACTGGTGACAGGATGCCATCCCTGTCAGGCATAGGTGAGATGCAGCAGCAAAGCTGTGTGGACAAGACAGAACAGAGCTGTTTGTTCCCCACCAGCCCAGCTTCCATCTTCCACAGAATCAATCAATGTACTGGTGGATCAGGCTAGCTATAAATCAGTGTCATTTTATTTCCTTTATCAGGAAACAGTCAGAAACTTTCATTTCTGTTTCACTTGCATGCAGTAAAAAACTAGTGACTGTAGCTATCCTCAAGCAATTAACTTCTTTCCAAAGAATGAAATGGTTTTAAGGAGAGTAAAAACTGTTTTTCCTCATCCTGCTGTAAATGCAATAGCACCTGATCAACTGTGGGGCCCTTTTGCCACTTAGAATCTCTCCATTTTCCTTTGGCAAAGGTAGAGTCTAGGTCTTTTTGTCATTACTGGTTAAGCACAAGCACAAAGCAATTATTCAGTGTGTCAAATAATCTTTTTTTTTTTTATCATCATCTGATTTCTTATGGGATTGACTCTTGCCCTGATTAAACAGATTGAAAAAATAATGTATGCAGCTGCATAACAAAAGGGGAATTTCAAAACAGTCTAAAATACTTTCCTTTTTACGTCTGATAGATGGAACAAAAGAGTGAGCAGCACAGTGTCATCCAAGCAACTTTACAATATGAACACTCTTTGAGTTAATTTTATTCTTGCTGTGCTGTGAGTGGTGGCAAACTGGCATTGGGGGGAGTGTGTGTCTTCAATTATCTAATGTTTCCCCTGGTTAAAGTGTTTATGTAACAAATAGAATTATAGCTCTGATGTAATTGGTGGGGATAGAAAGGTTCCTATTTTTGTATGTCTGGGTATTTAAGTTAATTTCCAGTCTCTGTCTGTATATAGTTCTAATTAGGGGTCACAAAGCTCCTTAGAAGGCTTCTAAAGTTCCTTGTAGATGCAATGAGAATAAAATTGACCCTAAAGAGACTGAACTTATTTTTAAGACTTTCTTGCATCTGAATTAAGGAAATTCTGTATATATTATCCTAATTTTGCAAGTTGTTGCATTTCTCTTTTGTATTCAAAAACAGTGCAGCTGAAGTCTCCAAAAATAAGCAAAGTGCACCCTGACACCTAATGTTTGCTGTGGTTGATGAAGTGTGACCGCTGGACAGCTGGGCATGAGTTACTTCCATGGAGTAGCATTTGTAGTATAGCTGAAGGACAAATTTCATATACTTTTCCAGTCAGCAATTTTGGAAAGGTGAAGGCTATGTAAATGTAGAGATGGAGTGTGTGTTCTGTGGTTACTAGAGCTGGCAATCCCCAAAATGATGGGATCTGTAGGACTTGCCTTGCTCATGGATATCATATGCCAGGCATTGCAAGTGGGAGGGAAGATAGAAGCACTGAGGCTAATTTGATTTTGATCTTATGTTGTAAATCTTGCTTATGGACATGATATAATCTAAACAAGGATGAAAGATTCCAAGTAGTCCTGAAGATAAGTGAATGCTTGTAAGATAAAGAAGAAAAGTTGCTTACTATGTCAACTGGCTGAGCCAAAAACCAGCCTTCTGCTCTTGGAAATCAAGAGCTTTACAGTAAAGGGAGTTGCAATGGATTAGTAATTAAACAAGGACTAATAATTTTATGCTATTACCAAACAACACAAGTACCCAAAAAAGCACTGAGCTGTATAAACAAGACTGTCTGTAAGATGATGAAGTAAGCTTTCCACTCAAGTACTGGCTGATAAGGCTCCTGTGGCAGCACAATGTCCAATTTTGAGAACCCTGCTAAGAGGAAGATGTTGAACATTTGGAGGGAAGCCAGTGGGGAAACAGGAATGAGGTCTTAGAAACATAGCCTGTGGGGAAAGACCAGAAGCATTGGCTTGTTTTGCCTACAGTAGGGAGGACTAAGGGTGAGAAGTGCTAAGTCTCTGCATAAATAAATGGTAATTGCAAAGAGAATAGTAATGAACTAGTTCTCAAGAGGCTTGCAGTTAAATTGGATGGGAATTTAGGCCAAGCATCAGGAAAAGCTTTCTGATTGTAAGAATAATCTGCCCCTAGAGTGGGTGACCTAGGGAGGTGACAGGGTTTTCATCAAGGATGGGTTTAAGAAGGGCCTGTGAGAGGATCTCCAAGGAATAGCTTGGATATAGATTGTTCTACCTGGAGCTAATGCTAGAATGGAAAACCTCTCAAAGCCTTTACTGAGCCATAATTTGTCCCCTAAAGAAGAGTTTTCAAGACCTTATTGACAAATTTCAGCCTGTTACTAGCTGATCTATGAAAATTACTGTGAAAAAAAGAAAATAAACTTAAGTTTTAAGGTATGTTTTGTATTCAGATGTCTATAATAATATGTCCATCATTACAGTGTCTGATGCACCTCTATGACTCCTTGAATGCTTTTACTGCACTGTATTTGATTTTCTGCTTTATTCTAATGTCATCTGAAAGGAGCATTTCAGCACAGATGCTGGTGAGTCAGACCTGTAGGTGAATATATGGGGCAGGCTATTCTGTATGTGGTTTATCAGCTGTTATATATGCAACCCAGATGCACCAGCAGCTTTTGCTGCTGATATTTGAAGAACATGTCATTCACCTGATGTTAAACAACTAACATCTAATTTACATGATCAGCTCTGTCAGAGGAATGGAAGTGACTGTATTAAAGGCACAGAAAGGGGGTTAAAAAACCCAACAGAGGTTTTATTTATCTGTGATTTAGCATGACAGCTGCTTGCCCCAAAGTGCAATGGAAAGGGTGAACCTCAAAGGGACATGTACCTTATACTGCAAATCATTGTATGATACTAGTCTGGGGTACTTGGGAGGTACTTCTGATATTAGTTCTCTGAATGAATTAGCATTAAAACTGTTTTGGGTTCCCCTGTAAGGTTTGTTTGGCTTGGTTTGGTTTGGTTTTTTATGGTCTTATAAAAAATATTTTCTGCAACTGCTTTGCCCTCCTCCAAGTGGCATAAACTTATTGTTCAAAACTAACAAAGTAGATTAACTGGTAAACAGCATCAGGAGTTTTTCCCCACCCTAAAATTAAGGTAAAAATTAGTATCTCTTTGAAGAAAAAAGATGAAAAGGCAGTGAGGTAAAGTCTCCTACACAGTGATTATGTGAGGATGTGATCACTGATGGTGCAGTCTCAGAACACCTATATTTGTCTTTTTTTATTCTAGTGTATCAATGGTCAGCATTGCAAGATGAGTGTTTTTTTGTAACCTGTTTCTGCTGCTATACTTTCTGTATTTTACTAAACAAAGTTCTGAATCTCAGATCTATAGAAGGCCTTAAATCTCCTTCACAGCTGAGCAATTTCCCTGCAATTCTACACTTTCAATTTTAGCACTTTCGTACATTAACAAAAAAAACCCCCAACCCAACACTGGCCATTTCAGGCTATACATAACCCAAATATGAGTTTTCCTTTCTTCAAGGAAAATAATCAAGAACCAGTAACATTCCTTATTTAAATGGAAAAATCTGCAAAAAGGTACTACAGATGTAGATTTAAATTATCTGTGTCCAAATGACATTTTTCTGATGGTCTCATCAAATACAAAACACAAACAGAAAAGGCATATTGTGAAGGATGACAGCAACCTTTGCAAAACAGTTTGACATAACAGTCAGCTATTTAGCATTGACCTCTATTAGTGTGTAAAATACTGTTTCCAGATGGTCTCTTAGTGAATGTACAGACATACAGAGTAGATATCTTCATAGATGTGCAAGCCTGAAGCTGCACAGCAAACACTGAGGATCCTGGAGGAGTGCTTCCATTCTCTGCATTTCTTTGTGATGGTTCCGTGCACATCACAACATTGTTCTCTATGATAATCATATGGTCATCTTAACCAAAGATGAAGTCTGGAGGGAGGAAGTTCTTTCCTCAGTTGAAGAGGCTTGGGTTAGAGACCAATTGAGCAGACTGGTCA
>JAOEGS010002036.1:0-17678 GCA_025447755.1 Corythornis vintsioides | reverse complement strand
GCTCTTATTAAATTGCATTAAATTTCTCTCTGCCCAGCTCTCCAGTCTGTCCAGGTCTCTCTGGATGGCAGCACAGCTCTTTATTCTCCTGATAGTTCATGCTGTTACCTTTTTCTGACACCGAGTGAGGTTCTTTTTGAAGTAATTTCTTATTTTGTACTCCTTTATGGGATATAAGCCATTATTGTGTTATTTGTATTTTTTACTATTTTCTCACACACTCTGTCTCGTATTCCAACTGTGTTTACAAAATCTGTCCAAACTCCTTCAATTAATCAGCTCTTTAAGTTGTCCTGAGTCACTCAATTTTAAGTCCATTCAGTGTTTATAGACCATTTGGTAAGAGTGGAACTGCTAAAGGAAAGACACATGCCAGAAAAAAATGTTTTCACACAGAGAGTGAGAATGCAGGAATATTCTTCCTGGGATGTGAGTGACCTAAGATGAGCATCTGCTAAAACTGAACCGAGGAAAATTATTTTAAAAGTAGTAAATTAAAGTGCATGCAGATGGCATTTCTTCATCCTTTCATGATCACCCTGGAGGATGAAGCAATAAAATGTTTAAGGGTGTGCGAGCTTTTTTACTGGGACTTCTGTGTGTTTTTCTGAACTCCAAAGACTGCTGACAAAACAAATCTCTTCCAAAGGCATTCCCCATTTAAAATAATTACTGATCTGAGATAATTCTTTTTCAATGCTCATATTTTCCTTTAACACTCAAAGCTGCTGAGGAATGGAAAAAAACACAGTTTTAAGGATAAAAGTAATAACTGTAAAAACATAACCAAATATGTTTTTATTGTATATTTGATCTGATTCTAATCTGCAGAGAATAAACCATTCAGCATTCATGGTGAGATGGTGTTCTTGATTATTTTACATTATTGCGTGTTCTTGATCAATCTATAGAGAATAAAATGTGCAGTATTTACTTTGGCTTCCACTTTTAACCAAGACTTTACCTCTTTTTTATTAAAATGATTCACTCTTTTTCATTATATTATTGTGATATTTAGCTGTTAGTTCCTTGGGAAATGTTCAAGTATGTTTCAGCCTAACAAATTCTAATCTCTTCAGCAAACACTGCTTGCAGCTTGTCCACATCTCCCTGCAAATTGTACACATTTACAAGAACATATTGAAGAAATCAGAGTCTACATGAGCTGTGGTTCAGGCTGAACATATAATGAATGCAACTGCTTTGAATATGGGTAGGAGTGATTGCAAATAATCCCAGATTTATGTAGTACACCATAAGTCACTGGCACCTTAAATTCATGTGATCATGTAACAGTTATTTGTTTATGGAAACCACTTCTTAAAAAAGAAATACTCATCATGCTGCAGTACATGCCAGACAGGGAAACTGCCCCTTGGTTCTCTATAAATGTGAATCTTTATGATATTTTCTTTCATCTAAAAATCTCTCTCATCATCTGCTGAGAATTTTCAACTAAAAATTTGAATTACTAGAAAAAAAAATGGGTTAAAAAAAGTGGGTATTTAAGACACGTGGGGAAGAGAGTTATCAAATTTTCTTCAAAATAAGCATAAATTGATAGTCTATTCTAATTATGAACACATTAGACTAGTTAAGCTAATGCATCATTCCCCTATTATAAATAATAACAATAATTGTCTCCTAACTATTCACATTAATTGTCTAATAACTATTCACTGGAATAATGTATTGAGAATTTAAAGGCCATTTAAAAATAATCTTTTAAAGATCATAACGGGTTGGGTTTTTTTGAAAGAACATAGATAAATCCTTTTTGAAGCAAGAGACAAAACAGCATTGAAATCCCATTAATTTAGCAGGCATTACTCTTTTTTTCTTGAAGAGGAATGTAAAAGAGCACATATTATATTTGCTTTACATAAAGCTTTTGATTCTCTGCTCTACCACTGGATTATTCTGTATTTTGCCAGCTGAAAACTATATGCAGCAGTCACACAGCAGCTGTGCTGAGAAGCTTCTGAAGGCACTGAAGGACACTCTCAGGAGGATTCATGCTTGCAAACATCATTTCCACTTCAGACCACATCCACGTAGGGAAAGGTTAAGAACTTTGATCACAACTTGGCAAAACCTCTAAAAAAAAAAAAAAAAAAAGATGTATTTTCCTGCTGCCCTTGATTGGGGCTGAGAGGTTACTGGACCCAGCTGAGGGCATCTGGTTGTGTCTTTCAGATGGAGAGCTGAGGAATTCCATGAAGGAATTCCCTCCTAAACATCAGGATATTCACATTAAACTGGAGCACTACTTGTGCTGTCAAAAATAACTGTAAGCACGAGAACTCCATTTGACTAGACCAGGCAAGATAAGCAGCTAACATGAAATTTATTATTTTAACGTTCTTTTAACAAAAAAATGAACTTCTTGTATTAAGAATTACTAATATTCATTATTTCTACTGATTTTTATTCATTGTTTTACTAGTTTCTTATATGGAATGGTTCTCAGTTTCTTCTGCAGCCACAAGAATCAGAAGTTTTCATTCATGAGTGTCAACTGACCCTATCAGGTAATCATCTGAAAGTCCAGAACTGAAAAGAAATAGCCAATGTCACAAGAACCATAAATAAATAATCTAAATAGCTATTTACTGCTGGTCACATCAGCATTCACCCCTAATCAAATGATACCAGTTATTGAAATGCAGTACAAATCCACTTCAAGACTGTTTCTTTAATCAATGGATTGACAAGGCCCCAAGGAAGGCAATCAGCATGTGCTGGCAGGGAACTGGAAATGTAATTACCATCTAAGAAAAGAATATTTCACTGATTCCCTCCAAATGAAGCCAACTTCTGCCCTTTGCACGATGCCCCTCCTACCCAAATAAGATACAGAACCCCCTTTTTTTTCTCTTTTTTCATGGTAGTTGACTAGTAAATCCACAAGCTTGTGAAGTGAGGAAAAAAAAGGAAAATTAATGAGATGAATTTGAATAAAGGTGGGCTTGACTTGGGCTTACATTTGAGTCCACATCTCCTGAAGTACTTGGGAAATGCCTCCACACAACTTGAACACCACCAGACCATTTGTTACTGTGCTGCTGCTTTCAGTGCTCCATTAAAAACAGCCATAAAGCTCGTTCATGTTGATGAACTTTCAGTAAATCAGCTCCTCTGTATTCAAGTATAACTTTTCCCTTTTTATTCCCAATTATTGCATGGCTCATTAATGGAAACAAAACCCAGCACGACATGAAAAATCACTCTATTCTGATAAAATGAAAGCTGTGTTCAGCAGCAGAGGTAGCTTAGCTTGCTTCTAAATAAGAAGCTGGAGAGTACCTACTTGTATTTTTTTTTTTACAAATCCTATTTTATTTCAATATGCTTTCAAAAATTGCACTTCTGAACAAGAGATAAACTTTCCTACTGAGAGGAAACCTTTAGTACTTATATTTTTCCTTCACACATACACTGTGGAAATTCTGAGGCAACAAAAGTTTCAAAGAACTGGCTCAAAACTAAAATTAAACTAACCTGCAAAGTGGAAATTATTAAGCAGGAAGCCAGCAAATGAAAGAGACAGTGGAGGAAAAAAAAGTGAGGAAGGCAGAGAGAAGCCTGTTTCGTATGGTTGCTTATGTGCTTGCAGATGTATTGATGGAGTTTGTTTTTAACTGGGCAGATTCAGCATTAGACCTGAAAAAAACAGCATCCAAAACCCTGACCTGAAGTGTACAGTTTCAGAAAACCCCTGAAGAAAAGCACCAGGTGTTCAGAGAGCACTAGGGATGGAAAAAAACCTACACTGGATGGTAAGCTTGTTGGGTTCAATAAAACCACATCGTGCTCCCCCAGTTCCAAACACTGGGGTTTTGTCCTGTGCCTCCAGCATATAAAATTCAAGGATAACTGTTCCTTCCCCATGGGTTGCTCACCTTTTTTCTCCCACTTCAGTTGTTGCCAGGATGATTTCATCTTTCAGTCACCCTTCCAGCACCCACAGACAGATTATTTCTCTCTCCCTCACCCTTGAAGTTCTCCTGCTGCTACATTACAGTCGTCTAGCTAAAACTCCACCTGGATGAAGCATCACTGGATAGCAAGATGCAGCTGTTCCAGCTCCAAGAGTCAATTGCTATGGAGTGATGGGGAGCCAACCAGAAAGTTCTTCAGGCTAAGCTGAAGCAGGGCAAAGATCCCCCACTGTGGATCCACCCAGGGGAGCCAGGAAGCCCAGATGCCTCTCCAGGTTCCACTCCAAGCCTTCATACACAGCTTCTGAAGGAGCCTGGAAGGCAGCTCCTGGTGGAAGGGACAGCTCTTCACAGCTTCCCTGAAAATAACAAGCAATGGGGAATTTCATTTCCAAGAGCCAGAAAGGAAACCTTTGATTGAAAAATACCCGAGGTGTTGTTTGGCTAGAAATGAGATTTTTCCATGAATTAAGTGCTGGTGAGTGAAGAACCAGTTTCATTCCCTGAACGCCTCATTTCACGTGGAACAGGAATCTTGCTACGTTTTGCAGTTCTACTGTTCTCTAAATAATAAAAAAACCCCAAACTTCTAAAAAGAACGCCCTCTTCCCACATCCACACACTTTTTCATGGCAATAAGCACATTTTGGAACTTGCCTCCCCATTTGTTACCAGGGAAACTGCACTGACTTGGAGAGATTCACATGCAAATTATTTCCTAATCTGCTGGGTCATAAAAACCACAATCTAGCATTCGACTAGCAACAGTCATTAAAATGCAAAGCCCAGGATTATCAGGGAGCTCAGGCTTAATTTGGAGCCTGTTTGGTTCTTATATTCACAGCAATACCCTGCTATGAAGCTGCTGCTGCACCCTCTGCAACCCTCTCACACTTAGACAATCAGAACAACAGATCAGTATTTGGGGATATTAATAAATTATTTCCTACTGTAGGTTTAGTCTGGGTTTAACTGCTGCTTCTCCCTTTTGGGGGGATGTTTAATTGACAGATACTTCTTCTGAGCAAATACAGCTCTGAACCGTGAATGATGGAACTTTTACAACGTACTAATTTACATAAATAACTGCTATTAGAATGGGGAAGATTAGAGAACAGTTTAGGGTGCTAGCTGAAAACATGAATTCTGTTACTGTCATGTGCACAGGCTGTAGAAAAAAATAATGAGTGTCGTGTTTTCACTGTAGCTCTAGTAGTTTAAAAACAAAAATACAGCCAGACATGAAAAACTGCTATTTCAAATGATATTAATTTAGTTATTATGTATTTGAATGCACCTGAAAACACTCAAAAACTTGACTCCGCATGGTCAGTTGGCAGAATCGAAGCACAGCATTATAAAATAGATGACTCAAAGCAAAATATTCCTTTTTCTTGCTGTTTTGTCCAATTCCCACCACAGATGTGCCCCAAAACTTCTTCCCCTGGAAGACTTTGGATACAGCAGCCTGCTGATGGTACAAAGTGCACACTCCAGGTTCAATCAGCCCTGACTGGCATTTGAGTAGAGGACCCGACCCATTAAGATTATATATACAATATGCTAAAATAATAATTGTCAGGAAAAAAGTATCAGATTTATCTAATAAATTGCTTTTTTTTTTTTTTACAATTTCACCACAACTTGCTGCACTATTTTATTGACCTCTAGAGGGTTAAAAAATCATTTTTGGAACATGACGAAAATGAACAATTAACAGAATCATGATGGAATCAGATCATCAGTGATGAAAACTGTCTGAACCTACTATATCTCATTAGTGTTGAATTAATTAAGCTTTATTTATTCATAGGACATTAATGATTGGACAGAGCCTGTCATTGTCAGAGTTGCAGAAATTCCTGGTGCACTTTGGAAGCTGGGAGAAGTTCAGTGACCCTGGAAGATGGAATACTACAAAGTTTGAATTTTCCCTTGAAAACCTCATGCTAATTTTTATTCTTGTCCTGAACTTTTAGATTCATAAAAGCTTCAAGCCTTATTTTTCCCCCTGCAGCCATAGAATGGTTGAGTTTGAAGTATGAAAAGCACATCCATAATGAAATCCTTCCATAAGAATTATGTGTTCTTCAACTGCATGATTGCTGGGTGATTCATTATGTTCAAAACCAACAGCAGATATTACAAGGATACCATTTATTATATGATTACTATTATTGAATTCTTGGTATTTAATCTTAGCACATTTAGTATTCTACTTTTTATTTAGCTCCTTTCTAAAGAAATATTGCTTGTATGTTACAACAGAAAAAAAAAGGGAAAAGAAGGGGAGGAACAAGATGAATATTTCTTGGGAATGTGTGCTATTACTTTGATTTGTGACTGCATATGAATAAAAAAAAATCTTCAGGTAGGTTAGTCTGAGTACTCATGCATTAGAATTTAACCTAAAGGAAGAAATTAAAACGAAAATAGAATCATCATAGTTTCATCCAGGCTTATTTTAGAAAGTTTGTGTGAACTGTATTTTACATGCTATAAAATACCTTTGTGAGGTGTTTAAATGCCAACTAATTCCCGAGAGAAATATTATTACCATGCTTAAATGCACCAGAGAAAAACAAAGCAGCTATTTCTGACTTGGACTTGCAATAGGGTGAGATGTTCTTAACCTGTGCAGCTCTTTTCAGGGTGGGCAGATCCAGGGGCACTGGAGCTGTATTTTGTAAAGGCAATCATGGAACAGCCAATCACTAAAGCTGAGAATGAAATTTAAACATGAAATTAAGTTGACAAAGCTCTATCAACTTTTCTTTTGGAAGAGAAATTCTTTTCCACTTCTTTGTCCCAAGTTGGAGCAGAAAGAGATGAGCGAAGCTGGGGTTTTCTTTAAGTAAAGAGAGTCTATTAAATAATTGTCATTTAATACTTTATATATTTAAACTTTTGTCCTGATTTGCTTTCATTTTAAACTGGAGTGGGCTTTTTGAAGTGTTTTTTTTTCCTCTTCAAAAATAAAGGGGGAAAAAAGCCCAAAGAAAACCAAACAAAAAAACCACTGAGATTTTAATCCAAAACCAGCACATGCAATGTGGACTATTAAAGGATTTTTAAACAGAGAAAAACATTGAAATTGATCTTTAATAGGCATGGTTTGGACAAATTGGCAGTTTTCCATGATAGTGATTCCCAAAGTCCCATGCAGCTTAAAGCAAAAAAAAAAAAACCAAACCCATAACATGAAATAAGGACTGAAGTGCACAGCTCAGCTTCAGAAGAGAGGAGGAGAAAAAGCTGCAGCACTACACAGAAGGTCCTGCTTGACAAGATTTCTGGAGAAAGCTTTGCATTTTCTTCTCACAAGCATCACAACACTGAAAAGTGTCCAGCAGAGGTAGTTGTGCTGAGTTTGTGTGGGAATAATTCACTCAGCAGTGCTGGGATGGTATTGTTATTGATGTGCTGGCACACCTGGACAGATGTTCTTTAAATATTTATCATCTAAGCAAATAAATATAATTATATGTATCTGCCTGAAACTCAAATTGCATCTCAGAGGTATGCAAGATCACCTGTAGTTGATCTTTGGTTACCAACTGATGATTCAAACTTTGCCAGAGCTGCAAACATCTTGTCCAAGATGGAAAGGCTTTAGTTAGAGGAACTTGGAAAATGCTATGGGAACAGTGAGGATTAGTTTGAAATCCCAGTTTTGTCAAGAGGAATTTGGGCAAGCTCCATGACAAAGATCACAGAAAAATAAAGGAGAGAGATGCAAATATTGAGAAATACAGTGTTTGCATGAAGCATTTTCAATAGATGCAATTTAAATATGGATTGTTGTAGAAAGCAGAGGAAGCTCCTTCCTCCGTTAGAGAGAGGGTGCCTTTTGTTCTAAACTCCAATCCAAATTCCACTGAAATCAAAACAAAGCTTTTCAGCTGCTTCTGTAGAATTGGAATCCAGATTCTACTGAGGCAATTGGAAAAAGATTTAGAATACAATACACACAAATACTTTCTCTTTTCTCCAACAATTTCTATTTGCTGTAAGCCCCTCTCATCACCTTTTGTGTTATCACAGTTGACAGAGGAATGAAAGCAAGCAAGGGCTGTTCAGAAAGGTGCAATCAGGGTGCACCTATCATCTCAAGCCAATGCAAGCAACTGAACACTTCCATCTGCATTTCCAACCTGTTCAGGCATGGCAGAAAGACCAAACTGGAGGGGAAATAAAGAAAAAATACTCTTAATATGAAATACATAAATCAATGACATTAACAGCACACAAGACACTCTTGTGAGGGGGAGCTCAGCAATTTAGTGCAGGTAGTTCGATGGGAGATTGCAATTTACTCATTCCAACAAGAGACCACATGTAGTTCCAGCTCTTTTCCCTGTTCTTCCTCAGGGTGTAGGGGATGAGCTCCTTATGATTGTCTCTCTCTCCAATTCCTGTCACTTAGCATAACTGAGCACCAGCATCTTCAGCAGTCACAACACGAGGCGACAGTGGCAAACAATTTATAACAACAAAAACTATGGTGGGGGAGTGCCACACTTGCTAAAAAGAATGATGATAGTTTCTGGAGAAATAAATTTGAGATCTATAATGGTGTGAAGTGAGGCATCTCAGGGAAAAGGAAAACTGAGCAGTTTGAAAACACTGCCCAATTTGCAGGTGCGTGGACACAAGCTGAAAGCCCTGGTGGAAAGATGCAGGGATCGTGGCTCTGGAGGTGCCTCTCCCTTGCTTCCTAAAAGCATCACATACAGATGGAATGGCCACTTGATGATATTTTTCTTGAGCAGTCCACAAACAAGGTGGAAGTAGCTTCATACCTCAGGGGTAAGACAGGAGACAGAAGAGATTCACTCTGGTGCAATTTCAATCGTTTCAAGCTGAGCTGGAACATTTCAGGGAGGTTCTGCTCATCTGTGCTATGTTCTCAAGTGTCTACAAGATAGTTGATGACGTTTGATTCTCTCACATTTTAACCTCACCTGTATCTAGGAAATTTTTACTTCTCTCTTTCCTAGCTACAGAACTCTTGGTCACACCATTCTGATGTTGATATAGCACAGCTAGATCTTCAAATCCAGCTCAAAGCTCAAGACTGAAGAACCCAACTGCTGCCCTGGACCTGTGGCTGCTACTATTGAACTGATGGAGCCCAGGGACATTTTGCCACCTCCAGTCCAACTGAAACCATGGGCAAGCATCAAAATAGCACAGTCACCTTAGAGCTCTTCACAGCACATATATTGCCTCTATAAATCTGAGGACCATTCTGTGTATGATACAATTATGATTGCAAGAGTATCTTTTGCAATAAATGACATTTGTTAGTAGATACAGTAATAGTAAAAACACAAGGTCAGCCTGTACCTTGGAGCTTCTTTTCCTCTGTATATTTTCAGTGCTTTTCTGTATTATATACTTGACATATTTGCTGCTCAAATTCTTAAGGTTTGGCAGCACCACAAGTGAGTGAGCTCAGGATTCTGAGCAGCACCCTCATGCCCAGCAGTCAGATGGGGCTGAGCTGTCAGCCCTGCTAGGCTGCTCAGTGTCATGTCATTCTCCTCTGGGGCAGATATTCCAGCAGCAGTGCCTTCGTGCCACTGTACCAGACCAAATCTTTCCCAAAGATTCCCTTTGATGTGTAACCAAGGGACAGCAGAGGTTCCAAGTTCAGCTAAGCTCACTGTAAACATTAGCAGGTTTAACTCTAAAATGCAAATAGAAGTGACGGCCTCAAAGTCAAGGTAGCAGTTTGGAAGGGCTGCTGCAAGAAAAATACTTCTGAGACTTGGAAACCACAAATATTGTGGATTTTTCAAAGGAATATAGGAGTTCCTGAAAAGCATCACTACCCAAATCTTTGCTGATATAGGACAAGTATTAACAGCATTTGCTTTGGAGGGCTACCTTATCCCAGAAACAGACAAAAAAGGAGTGGGAGGCAGGTATTTTTTTTTCCTTTCAAAATGTTCACCCCATATTGATTCACATCTTCTATTCACAGCATGCAGCCTGGACTTTTAGTAGGGAGCAAATCCTCCACTCATCACTCTGCCTTGGCACAAGAACTCATGTGTGGTGGTGCTGGGTGCCCGTGCTTGGCTGCTATTGGGAAAGCAGCAGCATCCTCCAGCCCTCACCTCCTGCTCAACACAGGCCAACCTGGGAGAGCAAAACCTGCCTATATTCCATATAATCCCATTTTCTAAATGGATCAGCAACTTGCAAATGAATTAACACACACTATCCAGGAGAGTCTTTTTCTACCTCATTAAAAAAAAAAAATCCTCCCTTGAGCAATTTTTAGTAATTCTGAATATTGCGAGTCCTTCACTTTCAACTTTTCAAAGGGAGTTTTGAATTCAGTTTATGAAGGATTAATATATGGTTTGAAGTCCAACCAGGACTTCCTAGCTCCATGGTGAGAACAGCAGCATAGAGCAATCAATGTTACTGTTGATTTAAATGCCTCATTTACTCCTTCCACATGAAGAGCTGTTAAATATAACTATGCTTAACTAATGACTTGATACTAAAGATGGAGGGGATTCTCCTTCCCTGCACAGACTGTTGCTGTACACTGTCCCCTTAGCAACCATGCTATACAGTGGGATCTCTGTCAATGCAGTGTATTAGTAAAAATATTAAATTTACCATGGTGTGATTTTATTTAAAAAAATACACACAAAAAAAACCCAAACACAAACCAGCAAAGCCCTAAAATAAACAAAAAACCCCACACAACAGAAACTTTTTCCACAGGTGCTCTCAAGGCAGCATCAGTTGTCAGAGGGAATGATGTGATTTATAGGAGGTCTCCTAGCTGGGGCAGGTGGTGCACAGATATTTATAGCCACCTTCCCAGCAGAACAGGTGTGCTTTGTGAATAAAGTTAATTTCACACCATTTCATTAGGCAAATTTGCACCGATAGGGCCATGATTCATCAGATCACTTTTCCTATGATTAGATGTATTTCAATGCCTTACAGAATACCAGGTCAAGCCCAGGTCTGCAATCAACAGCAACTCTGCCATTGCCTCCAGAGGGGAAGAATTTCACCTGCTTTCTTCTGAGACCTATTCAGGTGCTGTTTAGATACAGCCACATCTGTTCCAGCTCTGCTCAGGAAAGAATAACTGGTCTGTGTTTTGGTTCTGATATTTTTCTTCATCGTGCACAATAAGGAAATTAACTGTTAGGTACAGGATTACACAGAATTCATTTCTATAAGCAATTAGGATTAATTTCTTCACTTCTAGGCAATATTTATACTTCAATCTGGCAGTAAGCAAGGTAAAGCATTCTGGTTGCCACACTGCTGTAGCCTTGTGTTTTCAGAAACAATGCCTATTAATAGGGTAAGTATTACATAGTGCTTTTTGTCTTGTAAACAAGAGTTGAGTCCTTGTAAACTCAGCTGATTTGAAACAAAAAAAAAGGGAAAAAAACCCCACCCAACTGCCTTGAACATACTAATAACTGACACAGAGAAGTTAAAAGCTATTCTGAAGATTTTAATTAGAATTTCCAATTTATTAATAATTTCTATCTTAAAATACTCCTTAGGGGTTTTTTCTACAGTCTTCATTATGTGAAAGCCAACAAAAAAACCATCTTTCTCCCTAAATATTTCCAACCTCTCCCTCATCACAATGATCTTAAAGCAGCCCTGGCAGTTTGTTAATCCACCATCATTTAATTATAAGAGAATTCATGAAACCCAAACTATCCCTTGGCTGATACAACCCAGTCCTCAGGGAGAGCTGGACTATATCTGAGGAGCCTTCTTGGCTGATTCTCTCTCTTGATGGACCAGCTATCTTGTTCTGGTTGAGAAGAGGGATGGAATGGCAAAAATCAGGCAAAGTGGATCCTGAGACAGTTTAGCCAAACCTGCTGTGAGGCACCTTCACTTCTCCCTAACCTTTCTTTGTCAAGGAAGATATTTTTGCCATTAAATTCTGTTCTACTTCATATATATACATATATATATAC
The DNA here is from genome assembly GCA_025447755.1 of Corythornis vintsioides. Classification (NCBI taxonomy): domain Eukaryota; kingdom Metazoa; phylum Chordata; class Aves; order Coraciiformes; family Alcedinidae; genus Corythornis; species Corythornis vintsioides. The sequence goes on along the minus strand of JAOEGS010002036.1, from coordinate 5,755 downwards.
ACACACACACATGTTAAGTGTAGTTTATAAAACTTTCACATGTCTTCAGGATGATTTCAATAGCATTCTGCATTAATCAAATTATTCAAGAGGATAATGGATTGAATTTGCTGTTACTTAAAAACACAGTGACTGATGCATATTGAATGACATCAGATGAATGGCATTCTTAATTCCTTCCTGAATCTAAAAGACAGAAGAAATTATTTGAAAGGAGTTGAAAAATAAATTAAAAAAAATCACAAGCCAAAATCAACTGAGGAGATATGAAAAACAGGCTTTTTCAGAGAAATTTCCCTTGTCAGAGAAAAATTAAGAAGTGTTTTCCAGGCCAACAATCATGATGCTCTCACTCAGATTTCCTTAAATAAAAAGCATGCTATGTTTATTTTCTAAAATAGGATTTTTTTTTCAGAAAAAAAAAAAGAAACCAAAGGATATATTCAAGGTAGATAAAGGATGGTCAAGAATAAGGTGTTTCTACCCTAATGCATTTGATTTTTGCCACGACTGGTGTGATTTTTGCCACTGAGAAGTGCAGCAATAAATGCATTTCTGCTAAGGCAAAAATGGGATTGTACATGTGCAACAACTGCTTGCACCCTCCTACATTTATTTTAACCTTCGTTATCATATGCTTTAGTGCCAGATTTTTCTCTTAAACTTCTTTTTGCCCTGTTCCAAAGTATCACTTCTGCTTCAAAGAATAAATAGCCCTGAATCCAGCAGCTTGGACTCGAGGCCTTTTCACCTTCTTTCATGTTTTCCCATTTTGCCTATTACTGTTAATGACATCAGTACTGAGAACTAGCAGGTCTGTGAATTCAAGGGACTCTTTCATCAGTCTCTTCTGAGGCATCTGATTTTGTATTTCACATATTCTAAGGTTATGATAGCTAAGAACTTCCCAAGACACAACATAGATTTTTAAACTCAATAATTCCCCTGACAGAGAGATACTTTGGAAGTGATGGGTTACAGGACAGAGGAACAGAGCCTTCAGCAAATGAGATCAAAAAAAGAATTATTGCATTTAAGAACAGTTCTAATGGATTTAAACTACCAGCGTTGTATTATAGGGGAATACTTTTTGAATTATTTGTATGTAAATCCTCAGGCATATCTGATGTGATGTACCTATGTGTTTATCTTCAGTCAACAAGGAAGATTGAATGATTTCTTCATGCAGCTCTGTAGAATTACACATCCTCATTTACACAAAGGGACCACAGACACCAGGTCAGATATACCCTAAGCACAGAAGGGTAACACCTTCAAAGTGGCTGAATGATGTTCCAACATGAAAAAACTAAGCATCTGAATCAAATACTGAACATCAGCTATTCACATTTTTGGTGAACACAGAAGATGTCTGAATAAAAATAATTCTACAGCACAGCTGGAATAATTTCTTCTCGCCTCACTGGTTTTAACTTCACACTATTCATCCTTTGACCCCTTCCTTGATCTGCCTGCCCTGTGAAGTGTTTATTTTGTACAAAAACACAGGTAGCCAGTCAATTCTCAGAACTAATCCTATTGCCTGGAATTGCTTGGGCTGTGGGAAAGTTCAGCAGTGAGCCATCCCCGAGGCAATTGTTCTGGTAGCATTTCCAGTAGATGTAAGCAGGAATACAATGTTGGGATTGTGGTCCATCAAAAAGACACTGTCACTGCAGTGCTTAGGATTTTACACACAGCTTGGGTTTTTAAATAGGAAACAAAGTATGTTGACACAGAACATCTCAGAGCTTCTTATTTAATGAGGGGCTGCAGTTGCTGGTCCCTCTCTATGGGGCTCTGCATTCTGGTCCTGGACAACACTTGGCTAACAGGCTAAGGGATCATACCTTTTACTTGCAGCTCACTTAAGGAATTCCAGATTTCTTAGATTTTCTACATAAGAGCTTTTCTTTCTGAACAGCAAACCACATCATACTGAAAATGAATCAGCCATGAATCTTGAACGTAAGATGCCAGTGGTCCCTCTTGTTCTCTGCTCTAAGGAGGAATGCTTCTTCAGGAAAGTCTGCTAGAAACTTCTATTTTAATAACTCCCTGGAAAGCCTGCTGGAACTAGAGCTCGTGTGGAGAACCCCTTTCATTCACAGCTTGCTTGGCTTGTACTCCAATTCAGGAGCACATCATTTCTCCCTAGAGAAACCTCTCCCAGCTCTTTCCTAACAGACTGTGTTTATTCAAAGACATCATTATTTTATACTTGGCCTTTCCACCAGTCTCAGAACCAGGCTCAGCCTGGGATTCCCTGCCAGCCCTCCAATGCTGTGGCTGTGATAGGGAGGGGGAAGCTTGGCCAGCTGCTCTGCAGTTGGAGTGGCTGAGGGGAATGCCACCTGAACCAGTGCCTCACTGGCAGCTGCTGCATCTGTTTGGTCCACCACTTGCTGGATTATTTACACAGCCTCATCTCACTGATCTGACCCCTACCTTATTTACTAGAAAGAATGGCTCTGCTGGAGAAACCTCCTCCATGCCTTCAACAGCCAAGAGCAATGAAAGGAATTAAGTGACTTCTCTGCTATGGCTTTATAATTCCTGAGCCCTTCCTTACAGTTTGGTCATTAAGTGGTTCCACTTACACCCGACCTGGCTTCCTGCTTTTGATTTAAGAACCTTTGACTAGAAGCTTGAGCACCTCTTGTAAGGTGCTCTTCAAATGTTCAGCACTCTATTTCCCATCTACATTTGACCTGCCATGATTTATGGGCTTTCTAGTTCTCCTTTGCACCAGCTTTGGACTTGGTCAAGGAATTTGTCAAGCCTTCCTCTCTGACGTCTCCTCTCAGTCATGCTCCTGGGAGCTGCAGCACTTTGGTGGCTGTTTTGTTTTAATGGGACAGTGCACCTGGGCTTCTAATATGACACTAGGCTATCTGCAGACATCTTGCTATTTTACACTACTAATATATTTATTTTACTAATTGATTTTTTAAAAATTCTCTGTTTCTTTACATTAATGACTTGCACATTGGATTTGCTCAGCTTGCTGTCTCCCACTACAACATGAAACTCAGGGTATTGTAAATACTGCTATGAAGGGACCTTCCTTTAATTCACCTTGAAGTAGGCCTTGTGTAGTCCTTCAAGATAAAATTCAGAATAGGTTTGGGATTTTTGATGTCTTAACACTACCATTTAGTCCTTTACAGTGTCCAACATTTTTTTTTCCTCTACATATCTTCATGAGAGACTGAGCTGGTCTATACATAGATAAACTCTGTTGCTATTGCTAAATTCACTTCTGATTTCTCTTCATATTCCCTAATCAGTACAATCAATATAAGCCTAGATATTTGTATTACTTGTTATTATTATATGTATTACTTATTATTATTGCTATTTAACACAAAGTCTTAGTACCAGATTCTTTTGCCAGTGCCTTCTATTTTGGACTTACTTCAGCTTAATCATCATTTTTGCCTGCATGCAATGGCATGGCATTTTTTACTCACATTTTTCATCATACACCAGAACCCAGAACCCAAGTATCTTTCTATGATTATCATCTTAAAAACTCTGAAAGAGATGACATGCACTACACATAAACAAACAACATCAGCATTTACTTTCAAATATGCCAATTGCCAGCAATAGTAGTATTCTCATCTTCCCTCTTTTTCTCTCCAGACCCTTAATTCACACTTTTCTAACTATTAAAACTCAAAAATAGACTTAATGCATCTTCAGGCTTACCAGCATTGTTAGTATTTGAGCTACTTTTCCCATCGCTCTTCCTAGATCTGGTATTTCAATCATCATTATACAGGCTTTGTTGATTCAATATTGTCTTTTATGCACTATGTTTGTAAAGCCTTATTAAAGTTTAATGAAGACATGAAATTGGATAATATTTGCATGTAAAATAAATCTGTAGTATAAGCAATGCAAAGTATCTATAATCATCAAAACAAATCATTCAGCACAAGAGACAATAAAAAGAGAATTGAAACCAGGGAAGGAAAATTTACAGGGAAACTCTTTCTGGAAATCAGCTATCAAAGAAAGGTTCACTAGCCATAATTTAACATACAAAGATTTATTGAACAGAATTGCCAGTTAGATCATCTCTTTTTTTTCTACCTTAGAAAACCCTAACATCTGTAAGGTTCAAATGGAGTAAATTCTTGTCCTAAGTTTTACTTATTCCAAGAACACAACAGCAGAATAAATCAGCAGTGGGCAAAGGATGATGTACTTGGGCTAGGTGGCAGATCCCTTCACTGAGCTGCTACCCTGGCATAGCAGGAAGGAAAGAATCCATTTCAAAACACCCCTGAAAACCAAAGCAATGAAACCAGAGATGAAGGTGCATAATCTTTACTCCTGTTCTAGCTGCCTGAGATCTAAGCAATTTAAAACATAATTTATTCTAAGATCAAAGTTGTCCTAGTTCAAGTCTCTCTGCTGGCAGAAATTATTTTACACTAGCAAATTTTTTCACTGTTTTTGCAGTGATTCTCAGGAGGGGTTTTGATGTTCACTTAATGCACTAGGCTAACACCAAAGAACCAAAGCATCATTTTGGCTGAGTCAGAATTAAATCAGAAGTCTGCTTCTCCTTAAACACAGGTAGAAAAACACTTGTTCACCATTGCAGACACAAATGATACTTCAGGTAGGAAAGGAAGGAGAAGACAGCATGTCCCCAGTGCCCTGCCACTAGAATGGAGCCAATGCTGCAAAACAGCATCTATGAATATTAATCTGAATTTTCAAACACATTTGCTTTGACTTCAATTGTGCATCTCTTTTGTGTTTGCTTTTGGCATGTTCTAGTAAATTAATTACTAGCAGAAGCCTTCACTGAAGCTGTGGATTTTAAGCAAATACTACAAAATATTTACTGAAAGTGCCCTTTGCATTTACAATGGAGGTTATAGCCAGTGGCAGTCTGATTCTTGAGGTTCATTTAGACCTGTCACTTGAACAAAACAGCAGGTATCACCTCTTCAAATTCCTACTATTCAAATCAGCAAGAAACAGGTGACTGCAACAGATGAAGAGTGGAGAACTGGCTTCATCTCCCTGAAACTCTGACTTGGGGAATGTGCAGATGTTAAGAAACAGCAGAAAGACTCCAGGAAAAAATTTAGAGTTGCAAAGAAATGGTTGGAAAATAACACTACCCTATTTTTTTTAAATTAATAATTATTTATCAGGTAAAGCAAGTTGGAAATTTGAAATGTTGAAGGACTGAGAAGTTCAGCAAACAAAGTGTTCTGCTACATCTGTATCAGGGGCTTGGAACACTGAGGAAAATCATGATGCAAATAATGAACCTTTTTGGGACTATATAGAAGACTACTTCTACTTTTCAAGTTACAGCACTTGGGTTTTTGGCTTCCCTTGTCTAAAGCTATTTGATAGCTTAAATGAAAATTTAAATTTTTATTTGGATGGCTACACAAGCAAAAAATTAAACTCTCTTCATCTTTGGTGAATAAGCCTCAGGGGAAGTTCTCAATCTTATGGGTTTCTGTCTACCAAAAGGTTGTGACAAACAACACTAAAAAAAGCAACTAAGAGAATTCAAGGAAACAACCATAATTCAGATATTTTCCATCTTTAAATAAGGAAAAAAGATAGCTACAGACTTCCATTAAAAAAAAAAAAAACAAAACAAAACAAAACTAAGAACAAAATTATTCTTCCATTGGTGTTTAAACACAAGAGATCCACATCCAAAGGAGGGAAGACTTTGTCTTTTCCTGAAAAACTTCACTCATAAGGAGAA
>JAOEGS010002035.1:0-27305 GCA_025447755.1 Corythornis vintsioides | reverse complement strand
CAAGGCTCTGAGCAGCCTGGTCTAGTTGAGGGTGTCCCTGCTCCCTGCAGGGGGGCTGCACTAGGTGACCTTTGGAGCTCCCTTCCAGCTCTAACCATTCTATGATTCTATGAAATCCATTGTGTTTCACACCAGCTCCCACTGCCCTGCTGCTCTTAGTAGCTCCTCACCCTGTGAGTTTGGAGTCGCTTTATAGAAACACTGTTCTGAGCAGAGGAAATGTTACCATTTCAACACAGGCTGGGAAGTATTTGCAGTATCTTCTCAAGCTTTCTGGAGCTGCCAGGCACTAATCCTCAGCTGCCCTTCCCTCCCCCCTTTAAAGGAAATCTACGCTCCCAAAATCCAGGAATTTGCTTATGTGACGGACGGTGCCTGCGGAGAGGAGGATATTGTGGGCATGGAGCTCATAATGTTGAAGGTGAGGGCTGGGCTGGGCACCTCCTGCTGGAAAGGTTCTCCAGCCTGTCCTGTTTTAGTGTCCCTTTGCCTAGGAAAGGAGCATGTTTACTGTGTCCTTATTGGTTGCTCATTAGCCATCATTTTCCAGCATTAGAAGGGGGAATGAGAGGAATCCTGAGGGTGTAGGGATGGGGAATGTGCTGATTGCACAGCCAGCTCAAAAAGCAGAGAGACTGCATTAAAAATTAGTATCTGCCCTTGAAAATGTAGCTAATCTCTGGTGGCTTTGTAGGATCTCAGCAAACTCAGAGGGGCTGTGGGAAAAGAGCTACGTGTAAAGCTCTCCTGCTGTGGTTGAAGGTGTTTAACTGCTGAATGTTTGCAGGCTTTAAAATGGGAACTCTGCCCAGTGACCATCATCTCTTGGCTGAACCTCTATCTTCAGGTGGATGCTCTGAAGGATGTTCCCAAAGTGCTGCTACCTCAGTATTCTCAGGAAAAATTCATTCAGATAGCACAGGTAGGTGTTGAACTGCACCCAGATCTGCTCTGGAGTAGGGACAAGCACAGCTGGACAGCATCCCAGCAGCCCCTGAAATGCTCCTCTGCTTTCACTTCACCTGCACTTAGTGAAGGAGAGAGCAAGCTGGACTCTGGCAGAGAACTCTTTCTGCAGCCTGAGGACAATCACCCACCTCTTTGTCTTCCTGCTCTCTTGGATTTTAAGGCTTTTCTGTAAACCAGAGAGATAAAGTCTATCTTGTTTTTTAATCTGCACCACAGTGCTCTGTGAACAGTGGCAACATCTTTGAGAGGAGGAGGGATTTAGGATGCTGTGGACAATTAACTGGTTTCCCCGTGTGTCTGTAACAGCAGAAGGCAGTCCCAGGAGTGTGGTACCAATTTTGATACTGGTGTAGTTCAATTTCTGGGGGCATATGTTGTGTCCAGACTGGTCTGGGTCACTGAGCACTGCTAGGCCCTGATCACCGGGAAAAACACCTTCCTGGAGCTCTGCTGGGAGTTTAAAGGTGTGCTTAGATCTGTGCAGGTGCCTTGCACGTTGCTGCCAGAAGTGCAGAAGGGTTTGCATCCCAGTTCTGACACCCACGGGAGCTGAAACTGGTGCCAAGAAATTAAATGGCCTGCAGTTGGTGCCAACAGCTGAGGTGCAGTTACCCTCAGGAGGGCTGCAGTGTGCACAGCAGCTTCTGAAACAGGCTCGATGATCCCAACACCTCCCCAGCGTGTGAGTATTTGTAACTGAATTTCCTCCTCCTCCTGTTTCCTCAGCTCCTGGACCTGTGTATCCTGGATGTGAACTCCCTGGACTTCCAGTACCGCACGCTGGCGGCCGCTGCCCTCTGCCACTACTCCTCAGCTGAGGTGGTCCAGAAGGCTGCAGGTCAGGGGGTCTGCCTGGGCTGGGGCAGCAGGAGTTGCATGGGCACTGTTCTAGGGGTTGGGAGGTGTTGCTCTCCTTTTCACTTCCACTCTTTCAGAGGTTACAAAGACTCGAAGGAAGGAGGAAGAGCTTTCAGCAGCAGAGGCTTTGCTAAGGAAATGAAGCAAACTTGTTCTTGCTTTTGGGTCCATTTTTAAAACTTCCCTTGTTGCCCCCCTGGCAAGCAGCAGGAACCCCCAGGGCCAGAGCCCTGCCCTGGGTAGGAGACTGGAGCACCCTGCTGGACAGAGCCCTGCCCTCTTGTGCTCACCAGCTCTGGCCACAGCACCCCGCCCAAGCACAAGGACGTGCTGGGAGGTCAGGGAAATATGTTTCTGATTTGATATGAGAATTTAGTTTTCTCTGCAGTATTTCTGGTTCTTGCTGAACACTGGCACACCTTCATGCTGTCTGAATGCCCTGTGTTCTGCCCTCCAGGCTTAGACTGGGACAGCATTGCAGAGTGTGTAGAATGGATGGTTCCCTTTGTCAGTGTGGCAAAGAAAGCCCCTGTGAAGCTGAAGAGCTTTAAGAAGGTGGCAGCAGAAGATCGACACAACATCCAAACTCACACCAACTACCTGGACATGCTGGTAGGTAGGGGGTGCTTGGGGGGAGTAGTGGTGCCTGACCTCTCAGTTCTGTCTCCAGAACCTGTAACCTCCACAGGCTGTCATCCAAGCCTTGGAGCAGCAGGGCTGGGGAAGCATTTCAGAGATCACCTTTGTTCAGTGTCATCTTCTCAATGCTCAGCATCAGCCCAGCTCTTAACTGTCCCATTCCTCCCCCCAGGAAGAAGTGAATAGTGCAGTGGCAGCTGCTGCCCCAGGGCAGCTGTCCCCTGTGTCAACAGGAGGAATCATAACCCCTCCCAAAAGCACAGAGAAGAAGTGAACTGTGGCCTCCAGCTACCTGAGCAGGTTCAGAATCAGGACTTGGTGCTTCAGAACCCAACCCCCTTGAGGTGACTGATCTTGACTGCTCCCAGTAAATGGTGCAGCAGCTGGAAACTGGGACTGGGATCTTCCTACAGACTTGACTGAGACCAGGTGTCCCTCTCTGCTAGCACAGGAGCCAGGACTTTGGTCTCTTCTTACACACAACTTTTGTCTTTCAACTTTGACCATTCCTAACTTATGAATTTTAAGAACTTTTTAAATGTCTGAGTGACAGTTTCTCTGCTCCCTGGCCCAGTTGCTGTACCCTGGGCTGGTCCTGCAGGAGCAGTTCTGGATGAGCTCTCATCATTACCTCTTCCTGACTTGTCTCTGCTTGTTCAGGTCAGAACTCGGTCAGTTTGCAGTATTACAGAGGTCAGGGGATAAGCAGTTTAAGCCTCTAGAACCACTGCCCTTGCAGCTCCTTTTGGCCAGCCCTGGCTCTGGCTCCACAGGCAGCTGCTGGATTCAGCTCCAGCTTGCCCCTGCCCTGGGTGAGCACAGGGGAAGCAGCTGGAGGAAGAGCTGCTGCCAGGCAAGACCTGACCACCAACTTTCACCAAGAACAAACCTCATGAGCACTGGAGGGGGGGGGACAGGGAACTGCTGGTGCTCCACAGCCCTTCCTGGCATAGGAACAGTCTCCAGACTAACTGTGGAGAACTGAGAGTTTAAAGCATTAACTACTGTGTTACCCTTGGAATAGACTCACTACCTCTGGATCCCTGCTGGGATGAAGAGACAGTCCTGGGATATATCATTCCTCTGAGGAAGGGGCAGTCCTGGGACAGATCAGTCCTCCTCCCTCTCCCTCAATGCTCCTGCCCCTGCTCCCCAGCCAGAGATGAGTTTTACAGGACGGCAGCCCAGGGAGCTGCACTAGACTATCAACTGCCACCCACCAACTCAAACTTGAATTCATTCTTCTTCCAACAAGCCACTGTGGAACTAGCTGAGGGTGCTTCCAGCCTTTTGTACAGTTTGTAAAAATAAGGGGTTTATTTTAAGATTTCATCTATTTCTATAGAGATACTGACTGTAAATGTTGTACAAAACTTAAAAGGAATTTTAAAAATAAACTCTTCCAAGACTTTTTTTTTTTCACTTCCCCCTGTTGTGGGATGGCCTCCAGCAGCAGCCTAGAAGTAAAGCTTTGCCATAGCTTGAAGAAACTTCTTTTTCCTCCTCTGTGCAGCCAGCTGCAGCACCTCCTCAGGGTTACTGGCGTTCAGCTCTGTCTGGCCAATGGCTTTGATCTGGGAGCAGAAGAGCAGCAAGTGGGGCAAGGGCAGCTCTGCAGCACCAGGCACTCCACATCCCCTGCCCCCCACACCTGGCTTCAGCCCCCAGCCTCTGCTGGCAATCCCAGGGCACAGAGAAGGGAAGGGGTGAGGACTGTGGGAAGGAAGGGATGATTCCCCCTGGTTCCAGGAAGGTCTCTCCCAGCTCCCCCGTGCTTACTCACCGCTATCTGCCGCTTGTCTGTCTCACCCCGTTTATGGTGGAGATCTGGGGGGGGGAGGGGAGTCAAGAAAAGCCACTTGGGGATGGAAGGGGCTTTTTCCAGCCCCCAGCACACGGGGTGTCATTCCAGTGGAAGGATACAGGTCAGGTACTCCAGGATGGTGACGTCCCAGATGTACTCATAGTAGGAGTCCATGGCGTCGTGGCTGGGGAAAGCAGGGCTGTTGGCCAGGGGCTCAGGTAGGGGCTGCACCTGTCACCCCCCTGCCACCTACCACCCCCCGCCACCTACCTGTTCTGCTCCTGCAGAGCCTTGAAGGCTGTTTTGTAGTCCACTTCTCGGAGGAACTGGCACAGAATTGCCACCTGCAAGGCAAGGGACAGGGGAATGACACCCTGACTGCCCCCAGAGCCCCTTCCTACCCTCGCCCCCTGAGCTCTGGGCAGCATGAAACAGCAACAGGAGTGGATAAAAGGGAAAAAAAAAACAAACCAAAAAACAAGGAAGCCTGTTCAAAGGTGAAGGGACTGAGCCTTCCAGGTTTGTAAATGCAGTGAATGGCTCTTGTCTTGGAGAAAAAAAACCCTGAACATCCACAGCCAGATGCAGCCACCATGAAATCCAAGGCTGGGTTCCCAGCACCACCCCCAGCTGCTGCATACAACACAAAGCAACATCTAAGAGAAAGAGGGGATAAAAAAAATCCAGACTCTACTTTTTACACCTAGATATAAGTTTATTTACTCATTATTTTCAGTGCTTCTAGTGTCCCAGAAGCAACAGTAACAACAAAATTAACCCAAGCTGCACTGACAAGGCAAGGTGGAATCAGTTTGCTTGTGAGAAGGCTCTCCCCCCTCCTTTTAAACAGAACTATTTATAAATTTGCTTAATTGCACATTTCACCTCTTACCTGTGTGTGACAGTTGAGTAAAGAACAACACTTGATCATTCTTTTTATCACCTACAGGATGGTTATAAAACAAAACACAAGGTTAGAAACATTAGTCTTGGAATGCAAAGAGCAGCATCTTGATGTTTTTTAATACAAGGGACCAGCTACAAACCCATCTGCAGTCCCAGCCCCCACCACCCATTCCTGGGTTTTGGCACATCCATAGATCCAACAGAGCTCTGATCCCTCTGAAGGCTTCATAAGGGTACAGGGGCATCCAGAGCTGTGTTTCTGCATGAGAGCAAGGTTGGGTTCTGTTAAACATCTCTGCTGCCCACAGGGAAGGCCTGAGTGGCATGGGAATAGCAGAGGTGAGGGGGCTCCTACAGCAGTTCCAGCTGGCACCACTGCACCCAGCACAGGGCACTGGGATCACTCAGGAGCCCAGAGAGCAGCCCAAGCTCTCAACATGGGAACAGGGACCTTGAGGAGAGCAGCAAATGGGCAGGATGTGTAAATAAATAACCTTCCCTGGGTCTAGACAGCTCCCTCCCCTTGCCTTCCCAAACACAGTCAGGCTTTCCCAATGACCAAGCCCAGTGCCTGGATAAAGGCTGCAGTGACAGCAGGACATCCCTGAGCTGTGGCCAGGATGAGATTCTCCCAACATGCAGCTATGGAGCAGCTCAAGGCCACAAGTGACAAGCCAACCTGCCAAGTCCCGAGGGAGAGACATTCTGCCAGCACACTCCACAGGGCCAAGGTACCATCCCACCCATCTCTAGCCAGCCTCACTGTGCCACAGCTCTGCTCAGGCTCAGCCTGGAGAACCAGCCTGGAGGTGGAGAGGACAGTGTTGTCTGGATGTCACTGCTAACCCCTCCTTTCTCTTCACTAGAGCAGGCAGGAGGTGGACAAGGCTCCAGCACAGCCCCCCAGAGCAGGGCCCTGCAGGGAGATCACACCTGGCTGTTGCTGGAGACCAGCCCCAGCACCTTCCCAGGTCTGCATGCTCAGTCTCTGAACTAACAGAGCTTCCTGAGCTTCAACAAAAGAGAAGCTTCAGATTTTGTGTGACCTTCAAGCAATGAGCACAGAAAAATGGATCTCTGAGAACTGAAACCCATCAAGATAGAACAATCTCATCCAGTGTGTGTGTTGAGCAGCTGTCTGTACAGAACTAGGATGCTGACTGAATCCAAACAGGCATTTCACATCTAAACCCCACTCTCACTCACCTGGTCTGTGTACACATCTGGTGGTACCATCTTATTGAAGAAGTCTGAGCACACAGCTCCTGCCTGCAGGTAATAGTGAAGGGCTGCCGAGTACTGGTTTGTTGCTGCAATGTCAGAAAGCAAGACAAGGTCCTTGAAATGAAGCCCAGCAGTTCCTTCCAAGACTCAGGTCAATGGTTTATAGGATTCCTCTCACAGCTAAATTTTACTGGCAAAGTGATTCCAGTAAAAAAAGTGACACTATCAGTGCTCCAGAAGCACCAGCACACAGGAAAGCAGTGACAAACAACAGGCCAAGCTCTGCTTCTCAAAAGGGTTGTTTTTACTTTGCACCTATTTGATCTTAAATTCATTAACTTCAGAGCAGAAAAGAAGTTGCCTTCACTGCACTTCAGATGGGGAAGGTGAGTGTTCAGCTGGTTCGAGTTAGAGGGGGAGCTGATGCCACATCTCCTGTCTCAGCTCCAGCTTCACTCCTAGTAAGTTCTTCCTGAACCAGTGTGAACAGTCTCTGGGAGCTCTGGTGAGACCAGTCTGACTGTGCAGACCTGACATGCCCCAGGTATCTGTGCTTCTGAGACTCTTGTGCCAAGGTCATCTTCCTGAGATGCTTTTCTGCTTGGTACAAGCAGCAGAAACTGCCAGTTCAGAGCCCCCAATCCTACCCCGTAGAGGTGGCAGCCCTAACAGGGGACTGTGACCACCTCCCCACAGGGGGTATAAAATAAGATTTTCCAGACAGATCTGTCTCCTCTGAAAGCAACAGGCTCCTGCAGTGCAGGATTTCTGCACTTCTTACTGTACCTCACACACCCTTCCAGCCCAGCAGCAGCTCTGGAGACAGCCCAAAGCCCAGCAAGGGGGTCAGGCACAGCAGCTCCAGGGAAGTGCAATCTGCTTTAAATGCTCATTTAAGGGGAGACCAGGCTGAGGGGAGACTCCTCACTCTCTACAGCACCTGACATTGCAGAGAGGCTGGTGCTGGGCTCTGCTCACAGGGCACTAGTGACAGAGCCAGAGGGGATGGATTCAGCTGCTCCAGGGGAGAGCAGGCTGGGCAGGAGGGAACAATTGTCACTGGAAGAGCAGCCAGAGCCTGGCACAGGCTGCCCAGGGAGGGGGTTGAGTCCCCAGTCCTGGGGGTGTTTCAGGGTGGTTTGGATGTGGGTTTGAGGGCCATGGGTTAGGGGTGAGCTTTGTAGAGTAGGGTGATGGTTGGACTGGATGATCCCAGGGGTCTTTTCCAACCTGAATGATATTGTGATTTCACTAGAGTAGTCCCAATGGGTAATTTCAGAGGAGAAACACCAAACTACCTGTGAAAATGGCTGTGGCCATGCCCTTCTCTAGCAGACACACAGGCAGCTGGCTAGCTTCCCAAAGCTCCTGTCTCAGCACTCCTCCCTGCATTCTCTTCACTCACACTGCAGTGTCAGCCCCAGGAGGTGGACTGGGGAATAGTTTAACAAAGCTCTGTGTCACCTAACTGGGCAAGACCTCCCAGGCAGCCTTGGGACTGCCTGGTGCATGTCCTGGTGCCCAGACTCTGAACACTTATGTTCCAGTACAGCTGGCTGCTGCCACCTGAGGAGAGCAGGGAGAATTGCTGGGGAAGCAGCAGGTGAGGAGATGACACAGGGAAGAGCCTCCCAAACACAAGCAACACCAGATCAGGAGCTCCTGCTTCCTCACTGACACAGCTTGGATGCTTCCCAATATAAAATACAGATCCTCTCTACTCTGCTTGTCTTCTGCTCCAGTGAACTCCAGTTAAAAGCAAAGCCTATTCACACAACTTCCCATTCACTGCATCAAGAACTCAAATGCCAGGGGTTTGCATACTGCACAAAGACTCTTACAGAAAAGTTTCCCTTACCCTAAAAGCAAGTCTGCATGACCACCCACTGACCAGGTCAGTCTCTGGGGGCTCAGCCAACCTCCCAGATTCATTCCATTGGGAGATTTTGATCTCATCTATCACTGAAGCTTCTTTTCTCATGAAGAAATACAAGGGGGGTCATGGCAAGCAAGTCTCAGAGAAGCCTGTACACCTACACAGGTTAAAAACAGCCATTGTTTCACTTACCAAAATAAATATCTGCCTGAATAATTAGCCAGAAGTGGTTGTTTGCATTGATGGTCAGTGCATAGCTGACTAGCTCTTTCACTGTGACAGCCACAGCTTCGAAGTCCACAGACTGAAGACTGAAGAAAAGAAAAAATAATTAGTATTGTTTTGTTTTTTAAACACTAATCTCATTTCCATTCCGTTAAAGTTGAAAACACCTTGTACCAAGTGTCAATCAAAGGACATAGTGTTGGCTAAGACTGTGCTGAACTGGTTCACCACAGTAAATCCACCAGGACTAATGCACCCTTCACAGGCTTGGACATAAAGACACAGTTTTGTCCATGGCTGACCCCACAAAAGGGTTCTGTTCTCACTCTCAAGAAGTCTTTGGACAACAATCTGTGGTGAAACCACCAGAGATTTCTCACAGCATCTGCAGGAATGGCCCCAGCTAGCAATCTCTGGGAACCTGTGGAAGCAGCTTGGAAAGGGAGGCCAGGAGTGGTATGGCACTTTGCTTGGGCAGCTTTCCCTATGTGCATGTGCAATCTCCCTTCTCAAAGCATGTTACTTCTCACACCACTGCTACATCCTGGCAACACTGAGAGAAACCTCCTTCTGCTTGACACTGTGGCAGATGCTGGAATCACCATCAGTAAGGATGGGACTATTCAATCAGACAGAACACCCACAGCAAGCATTCCACACACTCTTCTCTCCCAAGTCATCTCTCTTGATGTGCACAAGGTACCCAAAAGAATGAGGTTCCAGCCCCACAGAGCCTGCAAACTTCACTGGAGAAGTGCAGTTGAACCTAGGCAGAACAATTCAATACATACTACAGGCCACACTGTTTTGGCCACTATTCAAACACACCTCAAAAACCACATTACTTCTTTCTTATCACTGCATTCTACAGTTCAGTTACATACAGCTCAGTGCAGCACACAGCTACAACACCTGCAGATTCAGATGCAGTTTCTTGCCCCTGCATCTCAATCAGGACCATCAAATTAGGAGCAAACACCTCCCTACAGTGAGAACAACCTGCCCACAGGCAGAACTCACAGGGCAGAAATCACACTAACCCATGACAACTAACACAGCAACTGGAACCAAACCAATCTTGAAAACTCTGGTTTTAATGATCAGCTTACTTGGGGATGGATGAAGGCCAGATGGAAATGTGCTCTGCTGCAATATCATTGACAATATCCTCCTGAGGAGAAAGATGGAAAGAGAAGTTAAAAGAGAGCCCTTCCAAGAAACCCCAGGGGGAGTTCATGACATTTACTAACCCGCACGTTGTGGAGCTTGACAAACAGGGACAATATTGTGGTTAAAACCAGTGGCTCCTGTAAGGGACAAAAAAATAAATCCCATAAATACAGCAAACTCCACTTTTTTTCTTCCCTAAGCTTTAAAGATATGTAAGCAGTTCTACCATTGCCTGCAGAAACAGGGAAATGGTTTGTGAAGAATCCCACCACACAAGGATACTGCAAGTAAGTTTCTGCAGGAGGCCTTTCATTAGCTCAGATTTTCCTGAGTAACTCTTGGGCCAAACTACACCTTACTTGGTCCTACACACCTTTGTGTGGCTGCTGGAGCTGCTGCCTATCCTGAAACTTAAGCTATACTACAACTTTTTAATCATTTGTAAACCCACAAGCTATGAACAATTTCCCTTTTTCTCACTTCTGCTGCTTAATTATGAAGCAAAGAGTAGGTGTCTTCCCCCTGCAGAAGGAAAGCTTTGCTTTGTAACAGCTGCAATAACACATGCTCCTAACATTATCAATCTCTACTGGGAGGATCTGGGATGCTTTTGGTTTTATTTTTTTTACAAGCTATTACACACTGCTGTGTAGCAGGCAGAGCCAAAGCAGAAATTCTCCACCCACAGCACACCTTACACTGCTGTCAGATTTCTTGGGAAAACACAGTCACTGTAACTTACCCGAAGCTTTTTGATGAAGGACAGCAACTCACTCCTGAATTAGACACAAAAACCCATGTTAGTAATCAGCCACAACACAGAGAATGTGCAAGGCTTCATGCACTGGGAGCAAGAGCTAGTAAAGCAAATTCTTCATGTGGCAAAATGCCCCCTCAGCTCTAGGTTTCCAAAGCACAGTATGCAGCTGAAAACACTCCATTCACTTGCAGATACACTCAATGGCAAGTTTTACTTGCACATGTAGAACAGGTTAAAGAAAACATTTATAGCTTCATGGAATAAAAGGCAAAAAAATCACTTTTGTACTAAGCCAAGCATTGACTCTAAAGGGGGAAAGCAGATGAACTATGGTACAATTCTCCAAGCTGAATGCCCTACATGCAGATGGCACACAATGAACATCTCTTAACACACAGATTTCCTTGTCACATCAGGAACTGTCACCATGAGACAGCCCAGACAAGCACAGACTGGAAAGGATTTCACTGGTTTTTTTCTGTTGTAACAGGGTCACTACTCTACTGTTTGAACTAAGGGGGTCAGAAAAGGTTCAGGACCCCAGGCACACAACTGCTTCCCCCTCCTTGCAGAGTGTACAAGTGAACTCTGCAGCAAGCACCTCCCTCTCACACTCACCCCACAGCAGCAGAAGCCAGAGAAGGGGCCTTCAGGCACACAGCAACCTGACCAGCCACAGCCAGGCAAAGGAACTGTCAGTAGTTTGATGGGAGCACCTTTCCCAAGTTTTTAACATGGAAAGCTGTCCCATGTTCTCATACACTCCAGAATTTACTGTAAAAGGCAACTTATAATCAAGTTTGGACTTAAGAACAGTCTGAAAAAATGTACTGAGTGGCCAAAAACAGAGTCCTGAATCAATCCATCAGTTAAGCTGGCAGAAATCAGGTAATATAGGAAAATTATTCCAGTCAAGTCTTCCTTTCCCTCTCCCCAGGGGCTCAGTTGAAGAACAACTTCATTTCAAGATTAAGATTCAGATTTATGTTCAGAAGCCTAAAGCTAAGTAGAATCACAGA
Organism: Corythornis vintsioides; assembly: GCA_025447755.1. Lineage (NCBI taxonomy): Eukaryota > Metazoa > Chordata > Aves > Coraciiformes > Alcedinidae > Corythornis > Corythornis vintsioides. The sequence continues at coordinate 15,855 of JAOEGS010002035.1, read as the reverse complement.
ATCCTTCAGGTTGGAAGATGATCCCAAGGTTGATCCCTTGGGGTCATCCAGTCCATCCATTAACCCTACTCTACAAAGTTTACCCCTAAGGTTCTGGCTGCTCTTGGCAAAAAATTATTCCCTCCTGCCCAGTCTGCCCCTCCCCTGGAGCAGCTGAATCCATCCCCTCTGGGGCTGTCACTAATGCCCTGTGAGCAGAGCCCAGCACCAGCCTCTCTGCAATGGCCTGGCAGGGGCTGGAGAGAGTGAGGAGTCTCCCCTCAGCCTCCTCTTCCTCACACTGCCCAGTCCCAGCAGTGACTCCTTAATGGCTCCTCATCAGATTTATTCCCCAGCCCTTCCCCAGCTCCACTGCCTCCTCTGCACTGGCTCCAGCCCCTCCAGATCTCCAGAACTGGACACAAGGCTCAACTTATGGCCTCAAAGTACAGAGAGCTGTGCTGTGAGCCTGGCATTTCATACAGCTGTAAAGTAACCACCTGGCAGAGCCAGTGGAGCCTGCAGAGCAGCTCTGTTCCCTCCAGCCCATCAGCTGAACTGCCCTCTGGACCACTGCCTCTACTGGGAGCTCTACACTGGTTATAAAGAGCTGCACAGACATACATGCTTTGGTGTCTGTATGTTGACCTGAATCCTGCACACTCGTTTCCTCTCTGAGAAGAAAGTCAACACATCCCTGCTGATGCCAACAGCTCCAGGGGGCAGATTCTCACTCAGAGGAGACCTTCAGCTGCCACTCTGATGGTGGAATTCAGACCTTTTCTGAAGGGAACAGTCAAATTTTGGGCACCCCAGTTCAAGAGGGATAAAGAGCTACTGGAGAGAGTCCAGTGCAGGGCACCAAGATGCTGAAGGGAGTGGAGCATCTCCCTGCTGAGAAGAGGCTGAGAGAGCTGGGGCTCTTTAGCCTGGAGAAGAGGAGACTGAGGGGGGAGCTCAGCAGTGTCTATCTAGATGTTCAGGGCAGTGTAGGAAGGATGGAGCTCGGTGACATCCAATGACAGGAGAAGAGGCAATGGGAGTCAGTTGGAGCACAAGAGGTTTAGGGGAAACACAAGGAAATACTTTTTCCCAGTGAGGGTGACAGAGCCTGGAAGGGGCTGCCCAGGGAGGTTGTGGAGTCTCTTGCTCTGGAGACATTCCAGACTCCCCTGGATCTGTTCCTGGGTGACTTGGTCTAGGTGCCCCTGCTCTGGAAGGGGGTTTGGACTAGATGATCTTCTAGGTCCCTTCCAACCCATGATATTCTATGAAATACACAATTCTAACCCTGTTATTTCAGACACTCACCTGTACATAATGCCCAGGGTGGACTCCCTGTGCTTGATGAGACTGACTCTGCCATCACTGCCCCGTTTGTGCTGGTTGGACACACTGCAGATCTGCACAACCACTTCCCAAAGGTCTTTGGCTGTCCGTCTGCTTTCCTTGGGGCCTGGGAGTTCTTTGCAAGTAGCAGCCAGCAACTGTCCCAGCTGTGCAGTGCAAGAGGGAAAAAAACCAGAGTCACTGCAGCTTCCCTGAATGCTGGTTACAGCAAAGGAATTGCATTTACAATGGCTAAGCAAGCGATTGGAAGTTAGAAAGAGAAGTGAGTCAACTTTGCAGCAGAGGACACTGATGAGGAACCTGGAGGAGAGGAATTACACAACAGAGGATTTTTCCTTTTATTATTTTCCTTAGGGTGTTATTTCCTTATTACAGGCTCCAAAAAAAACAGAGCCTTACATTACACTGCTTTTATACCCCCAAACCATAAAACAGTTTTATGGAGACTGGCACCCTAGAATTCCCTTCACTTTCACATATTAATTAACCTGAAGTGCAACTAGCACACCCTGCTATAAAGAAAAAGCTGAGCCTCAGAAGGAAGTTAGGATATGCCACAGGGAAGCAGAGAAGGTCAAAAATGAATCAGTCCTGTACTAGGAGCTGCATTCAGCTTTGTTGCCTGAGTTGGAAACAGAAACACAGCTGTAAAACTATTTTGAAAGTTTCAAAAGAAGCAGTACCTAAGTATCTCCAAAACTCAACATTGGTATTGGGGAAAAACAAACTGGTATGACCAGAGCATATTTGGTAAAGAAATGCCTTAGTAACACAAAACCACCCAGAGGAAGCCTGAGACCTGTGCACTTCTCACACCTCCTACAGGACTCCAGGCTGTTTCCAGCTGAGAGGAGAGTCCTGCAGCATTTCCATCAGCCATGGGGCCATGATGCCAGGCGTGATGCTTGTGGAACCCTCAGCTGGCAGCCAAGAGGGCCAAGCAGTAGTTAGTTTCACCTCCTCCTGCAGCACAGGCTCCATGTCTGGAACCCATCTCCTCTACACCACTCTGAATTCATCACAGGCACCAAACCCAGCCCTCCTGACACAGAAGGTTTGTGCTTTTCCAAGGACAGAAGACTGCAACAGGACCAGGGCAGTCACAGCCTGACAGCTTTCCAGCCCCAGCACTCATTACCTTGACATAGGGATTAGTCTGAACCAGAGGCAGTGGAACTTGCATGGTCAAGTACTCATTCTCACACCAGTTTAAAAGGAAGGCAACACATTCTTCAGCAATTACTTGTCGAAGAGGAATATCTGGAAGAAAAGGGGTTCCTTGGTTTGTTGGGTTTTTTTTTTTTTGCTTTTGAGGTATGTTTGACAAAACAGTGTTAAAAGGAAAACAAGATAAAAACTAGCTGGCCTCCAACCAGCGAGCTAACTGGCCTCCAACCAGCGAGCTAACTGGCCCTTTGTGTTCCATATTGATCACAGATGAACACAAGGAGCCCTCCCAGGGATCTCACCACAACAGCTTCCTCTTGGTGTGAAACCACGAGGACATCTAACAACTAGCACAGCTTTTCAGGTAAAAATGCAGAAAAGTTTGTCCAGTTCCAGCACTTTAAGGGGCACTGAACAGAAACTGATAGTTTAGCAACATGCAGGCACCAGGATGGTGCTGTTTTCATTTCCAGCTTCTAAAAACTACCTCAGCTCCTAGAGACTCAGTAAAGTCCATGTCAAACTGCACTCCTGTTTTCCCATTTATACACCTAAATGGTGAATCTACAACACACAGTTGGTTTTCTTTTTCTCCTTCCTCTCAAGCTCTGTAGTTTACTGTCCCAGGAAAGACAACAACACACTCACCTGGGACTCTCATTTCCAAGTATCCCCGGACTCTGCTAATAAGATCAGAAGGAGGACGTTCTCCAGAAGCACCAGCTCCAGCCTCATGAGTGTAAATGTCCAACAGAAGCATTTCATTCAGCATCACCTGACGGAGCTTGGGAGAAAACTCTGTCACAAGCTCCAAGCAGGCAGCAAAAAGCTGTTTGGCATGGACAAAATCCTGCAATCAAAGGATATGCATTAATGATTCCTAATGGAGTCACGACTAAGAGCTGAAGTTCAACTCTATCCTGGCTGAATGAGCCTCAATGTCCATTATCATTAGAACAGCTCAAGGACCTCACCATTATTATTTACATTTTACTTGCTGTTAAGTTTAACAGTTCCAGATTTTTTGAACAAAACAAGTAGTTTGAGCAAAACCAGCAGTAACTACTGCCATATTAGCTACAGCCTGGTTTTACCTTGTAGTTTAGCAAACTATAGTATTGTCAGTTATAAGGAAAACCAAACAGTATACCAATAAAATCCTTATGTGAAACAAACAAAACAACAGCACGTTTATCAGTAAGTCAAATCACTGCCAGGTTTAAATGCAACATGATTTAGTACATCATCATCAAATTTTTCTGTGAAATTATCTCCAGGCCCGACTGGAAAGCCCCCATTCTTCTACTGGTGGAACCCAGAGACAGAAATATTTAACCATTGAGCTTGTTACTTCATCTCCACCACCTCCCAGTTTTTCTCTTCTTTCTCTAAAAAAAGCCTTTCCATGTTTTCAGTGTTGTTAAAATGCAACTATCTGAACTAACTCACCAGCAGCTGCAGATGGTTTGCTCACCTTAATGGCACAGCAGTGTAATCCCTTGGCCATAAGGATGTAGACCAAATCCCTGGTCAGATTGTCTTTGATTCCTAAAATAACATTGCCGTAAACATTTGGTACTTCCCACTGGGAGAGAGATACACAGGACATTGGCACAGAAACAAGTTTTAGAATTCTCATTGCTGCTGAAAACATGATACATAAAACTCAAACACTGAATGACTGACACCTAACTACCAACTCTTCAATTTTTACATCTAATCAAAATTAATGTCTTGCTCACACAGAAGTACAAGAATGTCTAGATACCCTGTGTTCATACTCTGAATATGGAATAACTGGGAAAGGGGGAAAAAAGCACAAGAAATTATTACTTAAAATACATCTCTTCCGCTCTCCTACTCCCAGCTTTTAATGGCAGGAATTTAAAATAATATTGCTAACTAGTCAGAATACTGAAAGCAAAAGCCTCAGGAATTTGTTTTTGCACACAGAAAGCTTGTGATACAGCCAATAATTCCTGAAAACAAAGGCTATCCATTTTGTTGTCATACTTTTCACAGAGATTGAGAGTTTAGATACGTATTGTCATTCTTATTAAACCACCATTATGCAAAGAGAAGGGGGAAATCACACTGAGGAACCATGACTAAATGTTTGCTGGTCACTGCTACCTGACAGGTAACCAGTCTGTGACCTGCCCTCACAACCCCAGGAGCCAAGTTACCTTGTTTGAGACAGTCCAGAACTGCCTCTCAGATGTCATTCCGTGCAACTCGATCAGGAGCTGGCGAATCCTCCAAGGATCTACTGACAGTATCAGCTGATGTTCCAGCTGCCCAATATTGACACTTGCTGAAGCTAAGAAGCAAATCAAAGCAATCAAGTCTCCAATGAGTTCCTCCTAATGTAGATACTTCAATTCCTTTAGTAAGTATCATTTTAAGTGTAACAGAGTGAGAACAGCAGATACATCACTGCATTCCTACACTGTGTACAGCCTTTGTGCCCTTCCATAAACACCTTCTGGCAGCTTCTCCGCCCCCCTGACTTAAAAGGGCTGCTTCCAATACCCCCTTGTCTCACACCAGCAGCTCAGAGTATTCCCTCACCCTTGCTACAGTAAAGCAACAGGTACAGATCTGCACCTCCCATACTGCCTTGGGGAAAATATGCATTTCTACAACTGGCTTAAGTCACTGCAAGACTGCATTAGAGCTTAAAAGGTCAGTTCTGTCCAGCTCCTCTTATGGTAGCTTTAACTTGTGCAGATGCACAGCCAGTGAACTATGCTGGAAAACCAACTGGCTGAAGAGACTGGTGCTTCACTTTGCTAGGTTTAAAACCTCATGCCAATGATCCAGTGCATCATGCAGGCACACAAGGTCCTCCTGGGAACAGCTCCCACAGACAGACTTGGTTCAAACCAACTGTCACACCTCACCTACATCCATTTGAGTGTATCCAGTATACTCAAGGGAAAACAAGTGCTGAATACAAGTACTTGCAAAATACAAGCAAGCAGCAGCCACTGTCTTGATCCAGTAGGACATTCACCAACTACAGTGGGATGTGTTCTCTTCAAAATCATTCTCTCAACTCTTTCTGAGAGGAGAGCTGCACACAGTAACCCCAAGCATGAAGCAGGTAACAGCCTGCTTGCAGGTTAGTGGAACTGCTGTGAAAATTACCTGGGATGTCATAAAAAGAAGTCACAGGTTTAGTGCAGAGGTTGATTCGAGGAGATCTCTTCCGCATCTGGTCGATCAGCAGCTTCCGCTCATCATCCTTCAGCAAGCTGATGAATAGGTCATGGGAGGAAATCATGAAGACCAGCTGAAGATCCTCCAAATCCAAACACAAATTTCTAAGGAAATAAAAAGAATACACGAGCAGGAAGAAGCTGCTTATTTTTCCAGCTACAAGTCCTCACAACATGCATTATGCTCTTGAATGGCTTACAAAGGTGAACGTGGGTATTGAACACATCACCTACTTCAGAAACGCTGCCATCTTTCTCTTCAAGACTTCAGAAGCATTTTCCAAGTCTATTGATCTTGAACAAACCTGGGAAAGAAAGCAGAGAATAATCAAGCAGCCCCTTAGAACTCAACGTAGTCACAGGTAATGTCAGTGCCCAGTTTTCTGAGTCCCAGCCAGTAGCCCTCCCTCAGGGGAGGCAGCCAAGGCACCTTATAAAACCACTGCAGCTCTCACAGATGGGTCAGCTTCTGCCAACCAAGCTGTGTCACACCACTGTCATCTTGCCCCAGGCACAATTCACATTCTTTTTTCCTATTCTGATATTTAGGTGTGCTGAAGCCAAGGGCCACAGTATCTGGCAGCCTCACAAGATCACTGAGTGCATTAAAAAAAGCCCTTTCACACATGTCTAAAAATGAACCAACATTTCCAAGAGCAAAACTTTAAGATTCACTAGGACCAACACTGTTGGGTTTTGGTTTGTGGTTTTTTGTTTGTTGGGTTTTTTTTTTTAAAGCAGCAGTTGCACTATAACTAGATAGTTGAATTTAAATAGCTGCTTGCAAGAAATAAACATCTCTCAAAAAAAATCTCCTAATATGAGATGCTGCTGGAACAGCTTTTACTGAAAGCATAATTACTGTCAGTCTATTTTTTCCACATGCTTGAAGAGACTGCAAAAGTGAGGGCTCAAATTAAGAAAAGAACACATGATATAACAGCAAAACAACAACAGCACTGAGATTAGTTAGAGCAGTAATAGTTTCCTAGCTTCACTAAGGGCAATGCTTTAGGCCTCAAACATAGAGTAGCTCAGGATCATTTCATCCCATGCTTTTACAGCAAAGCTGGTAAGGGAAAGTGGTTCTCTTCAACAGAGACTTTCTCCAGTACCTCTTTCTGTCTTGGAAGAACTTGGTTTTTTGTTCCTTGCAAAAGACACTAAACAATAGCTCTGTAATTTAATGCTATCAGTAATTTCAAATCCAAGCTGAAGCAACAGGTTAACACTGGTTCCACTCCAGCAGATGCAAATGGATGAACATAGATGCAGGATTCAGGACTGATTACAGAGGGTAACTGCACTAACTGCACACAAGTTGAATAGTTTGTGGACTTACAAAGTATTTCTCTCTGCTTTATAAATTTGAGCATTGCTTGCCACAATAATGCAGATCCATGGGGATAGATCTCTCACTAAATGCCCCTTCTAATTCCATGTTAATTTCTTACCTCAAGAAGGAAGTCTATTTTCTCCTTGCTAGGTTTCAGGAAGAGCTGACAGAACTGAATATCGATGACTCGACCCTGCAGCACATCGCAGACCGTGTTACATACACAGACCTTGAAACAGACTTCATCCAGAGCATCATTCCTGCACAAACACAAACACAAACCTCACCAAAGGTCTCTGACAGAAAAAAAACCCAGAGTTGGTATCACAGCTGCCAGAGGCCAAGGCAAGTTTGGAGCACGTGTCCAAGACTGCAGGCAATTTTCCTCAGTATCTACTCCAGGATACCCAGGGCCTCATTCCTTTGAGGGAAAGTTTCCTCCCTGCCCACAGCTGTTTCACCTGCAGATTTCACTATTGCTTCAGCACCTCTGGAACTCCCACTAGAGCAGTGTGACTCAAAGGAGGTGTATCTCCTCTTGCTGAGCATGGCTGACAGGCCAAGACTTCAGGAATATTTATGCAGTTAGGAGCCATCCACAGTGGCCTTCTGCAATGTGCTTAATTCTCTCCAGTTGTTATAACTTTCTTGTAACTGTACCACACTAAGCCTTCAGCCCTGGGCTTAGCTCAGCAGTGCACAGGGCTCCTAATCACAGGTAACTACACTCTCAGTGTGCCCAACAATGGCTCCTCAACATTACTGCTTAGTATGGTGAGTCTGACAAGTTTTGGATTTGTTTTAGATCTCTAAAAAGGCATTAGTTTTGCTATATTTTTGTGTCTATAAATATATACACACACACATATGATAATTTATGACAAAAAAAAAAAGCATAAAATGATAAAATTGTTAAACCCAGTAGGTGTTGGGAGGGACCTCTGGGGATTATCTAGTGAAACCCCTCTTCCCTACAGCAGATTCATCTAGATAAGACAACTCCTGAAAATAGCTTTTTATCATCATGGAACAGATCACTATTGAATGTCTCACCCTTGTTGAGCTTTTTGGAAGAGTTCTCTCAGCACTGACTGCCTGAACTGAACAGGTAAACTGAGGGTGAGATTATCTTCAAGGAATATCTTCACCAAGTCCTGTAACACAAACCCAGTTGGAACAGTCAGCAGATAATGTGTTACATGCATATGTAATGGTATATTGTGTAATGTGCATTGTTTCTAAAACCCTGTATTACTGGTTAATTGAAATGTATTAACATCCCCATCAGTTCAGGGAGAATCATCCCCATGGAATGATAAACCCCTCAAGCACCTATGGGTTTACTGAAGCATCCTACCTGATAGTTGCCAGATTTCATACAGCTGTGAATTTGACTGTAAGGAGTTGCCTGTTGAGATGCATCATCAGCAGATGAGGTAAGAACTCCACAAGCTTGGCAATACCCAGCTAGCCTTTCTTCATCTATGGTAAAATGAAGTGATGATGAACCATTCTGAAAAGTAAAGAGTTAACCAAATCTTAGTGGCCAAAATATGATGAAGCATAAGCTTAATTCAGAAACACAAATGGAGACTCACAATTTCACCCAGGTGACAGCAACACAACACAAGGATGTTTGTGCACACACAAGCAAACTTCTCCACATGCTGATATTTAAATGAACATCTGAGTTTTGCAGTTTTAGGGATATAAATAAGAATCAACATTTTAAAAAAGCATACCTTAGCTGTAAAATTCAAATGTGTTTTTTAAAGGTCAGAACACTGAGAAGCTGATTTCCAAGAGAGGAGCTGGAAGTGCTGCAGTTACCTTCCTCAAACACACATCACCACGAGGGACACACAATGTACTGTTCATCCAAGTTAATAAGGACACCAGAGGCATTAACTCTCACATTTCTTGCACCATTTGTGTAAGACAATATTCATTATAAAGTGTAGAACAAAGCAGCAATATATTGCAGCTGATTCATTTCAAACAAAGCACGATGTAAAAAAAACCAAACAAACAACAACCCAGCAAAATGTCATGAAGCTTGTTTAAAAACTATGTGCATCATTACAAGTTCAACTGCTCAAGACAAAAAGCACTTGGACAAGTTTTCTTTAGAAGAGTTGAACACACATGCTAATTAAACACTCATTACCTTTGCAATCAACTCTCTTGTTCTGAAAAACTTTTCTTTAGCATTTTCATGAACAGCTGGATTTGTAGCTCCTTGTTGAAAATAGATTGCACCCAAATCATAGCAAACCTGCAAACAGCATTGATATCAAATACATCAGCCTGGAAAACCACACAGCATCAAGTAAAAATGGAGTGTTTCAGCTCAAACCTTGTACATGAACTATTCTTAGTGCCATGCACTGCCCAGCTTATCCCACAGAGTTCCACTGCAATCTCAGTGTGAGGAATTCTGCAGAGATGCAGAGTGCAGGATGGTTTCCACAATTAGCTGTCCCTGACACAGAACTGATTACTACAGAGAGAAGGGGGTAGGGAGGGGCTGGGGGGAAGCAACAATATTCAATATATCATAAAAGAATGCATAAACTATAGATAGAAAAATACTGTTAATCTCAGGAATATTACTTAACACTTTGTCTAATGAAAGAGCTATAAATAGAAAGCTTTACTGTAGAGGAATGTAAAGTACCTGGCACTGTATCTCCTCTGCACTGATTTTTAGTCCAGCTGTAGAACATTCTGTTTCTCCATTCACCATCCCAGGCTCCATGGCTAATAAATCCAGAGTTCTTATAGTGTGGACATAAAGATCCTTGTTTAATTTAAGTGCTCCTTCTAGGACCAAGATGGAATCAGCAGCTTGCTCTTTCAACTGCAACAGTTCAAAACCATTGAAAACAAACAAACAAACCTCTTGGTTTTTAGTTCAGCTCTGGGATGGGTTGGACTCAATGATCTCCAGAGGTCCCTTCCCACCTCTACCATTCTATGATTAAATAAACACTAGAAATAAAACAGTAGAGTAAAAGGATAGTAAAAAAAAAAAAAAAGGCCTTATACACCTGTCCTATTGCTATGTAGAATCTGCTCCTGTGTTCCTTGTAGGATAAAGAAATTTCTGACTTCTACTTCAGTTTCAGGTACTCAGAGGACCAGAACCAAACCCTTAACTCCAATTCTAACAGACCATTGTTCTCCATTTCATCTCCACCTTTTTGTCCTTTCTTTTTGAGCATTGTTATGCAATAGACTGCACATTTTCAGTTATTATTTCACAGCTGAAACCAAACCAGCTCCTGTGTGAGAAGGTTTTCAAAGACTTAGATGAATTCACAAAACAGTTAAAGATCTGATAAAAGGATTAAAAAGAGGGTTGGGGTTTGGGTTTTTTTTGCAGCTCAAGCATGTTATGGTCTTAATTACTAATGACACACAAGGAATTCCATCCTGCATGCAGTGCAGAGACAACACTGTCCAACACACACACAGGGGAACTGTAGCAAATGCTAAGAGTGGCAACTATAATGTAGATTTACTGAATCCAACCAAATTGTGATGCAATTGTTTATTTCCTGTTCGTATTTACATGTAAGTTCAGGAAAAAGAAGTGGGGGGGAAATCTTACCACTTTCAAAATATTTTCAGTCAGTTCCTTTTCTTGCTGCATCTGGTTCATCCTGGAAGAGAGAAGAGGTCAAGATTTCAATTCTAAAGCAAACCTGCATGTTATTTGAATTCATGTTCTAGACCACAATAATTCAATCATAGTAAGTTTTGCTTAACTACATTTTAAACATCATTAAGCAAGACCACTGACTGTTCCTCTCTATCTGTATCTGCAACACAACTACAGAAGGAAAAGTCTGTCTGGGGTAAGACTGGTTCAACAAAATGGAAGTTACAAATGTTTAAAGAGCAATGAAAAATCTTGTTAATATGAGCAAAACTATAATGAAGAAATCCACTTTCCTCACCTTCAAGTCTCTCTTCACTACTGAAAACTTTGAGCATGTCTCAGGGGCAGAATGAATTTTTGTACTCATGAATTTATGTAAAAATTGTCTTTTAAAATTATCTCCCCATGAAGAATGTTTTGATTCAGGATCAGATTCTGATACTGACTACAGCACAATACCAGGTTTAGAGTAAAACAAGTAGGAGTAGTTTTCTTTAATCAATACTCCCTCAAACAAGCTAGAGTATAAGATGAACATTAAAAAAAATAAGCACCAGGGACACTCCAAACATCAGAGAAATTTGTAATATAAAAATCAACTCCAAAGACTGTCACTAAAGCCATGCAACTTCTAGAATGCAAAATTAATATTGACTTAAATTACAAATCATTAAATCATTACCTAATGAAAATTCAACTACTTTTTGCCCAGGTTACCATACATAATACAGCAAATTACTGTACAACAACAGTATTACACAAGCTACTGTAAACAGGATGGAACAAACACCCTGTCTAAACTAGAGACTGAGCATTCTGCCCAGGCCAACTGCCATCTCCCTTCTTCACATGACTTTTCTTGCCTCTGGGAAGCCACAGATTTCTAAGATGTTAAAGGAGTGGAACAAGAGACCAATGCATAGATGTATCAATCATGTCTGCTAAGAAAACAAGAATATATTTTTAAAAAGCAAGTTTTCCTTGCTACAACCAGCCATTTTAAGCAGTTGTATGTTATTAACATGATTTAATCCACTTAGAAATAAAACTATAACTGTAACTTACACGTTTAGCTGAGGTGGACCAGGTTTTGCTTGCTTTACAGGAAAACTGCTTTGAACAATGGTCCTTATGGCCCTGCATAAGGAAGAAAAATAAGCAAAGAATGGTATTAACCTTACAAGTGTAATAAGCAGACTACATGCCTCTTACAAACCACCAGTTTATTGTTTCAGATACATTATTACCATTAGAATACATCCTCTACCCAAGAGCACAGCTGGTATTTAAGGAATAGTTTTATGTCCATAAAAAGCTAAAAGAGAGCAAGACTTCCCTCTGTAAGGTGAAGTTCAAACCCCTACTTTGACTAAATCTTTTAGGGACCAAAACCAGCTGCAGAACAGCTTTGCAGATGCAGCTCCTCACTGTAACCTACCTATAGATCACAAAATTATTACTGCTTTGAGATTCTTCCTCCTCCTGTGTGCAAGTACAGAGACAGAAGAAAACACTGCTCTGTTCTACCATGATTTTAAGACCAGTGCCTTAAGGCAGTTTACCATCTGTTGTAGAGCAGTATTGCCATTGCAGTGGTTGGGGGCAAGCTGGACAGGTCTACATCCACGTGCTTAGTTCCTGGGGGAACTTTGCTGATACACAGAAGTTCATTCAGTAGCATGTTCAACACAGGAACAGACAAGCTATTGGGAAAAAAACAAACAAACAAGAGGGAATCAGATACTTCACACAGTAACCCTACTGCCAGCACCACCACTCCGTACTGCATTGGTATTTAACATCCCATGGAAGCAGTGGCAGCATGTTTCTTTAGCCTGCTGAAATGCTCTGTACTGGAAGACATTCTGGAGCAGGTACATCAAGCAGCTGCCAGTAGCAGCAGCATAAGCTAAGGCCAAGTGGAAGGGATTTAAGAGATATGTAGGCATTGTGCTTAGGGACATGGCTTTGCAGTGTTAGGTTAATGGTTGGAGCCAATCTTAAAGGTCTTTTCCAACCTAAATGATTGTAGAATTCTATGCAAGTACAACTGGGACAGGTATTGCCCCAGGAAGACTTTATGCTGCTGCAGTGCAGCTCCCTAATGTGCTGAGCACTGACAAAAAGTTCCACGCTGTCCTACCTCTGGAGTGGGTCCAGAGATGGGCAGCAAAACTGGTGAGGGGTCTGGAGCCTTGTGGTGAGAGGCTAAGGGAACTGGGGATGTTTAATCTGGAGCAGAGGAGACTGAGAGGAGCCCTCACTGCTCTCTCCAGCTCCCTGACAGGAGGCTCTAGCCAGGCTGGGTTGGGGCTCTTCTCCAAATTTACTAGTGATGGAACCAGGGGAAATGGCCTCAAGTTGTATCAGGGGAAGTGTAGATTGGATATTAGGAAGAAATTCTTTCCTGAGAATGGTGAGGCCCTGAACAGTCTGCCCAGGGAGGGTGTGGAGCCACCACCCTTGGAGGGGTTTAAAAACCAGTAGCTTTGGCACTGGAGGCTGTGGGCTGGAGGAGAGAGAGATGCTGGGATGAAGTGTGGACTTGATGATCCTGGAGGTCCTTTCCAACCACAATGATTCTGATTCTCACTGACCATTGATCAGTCTAGTTCACAGATACAGTGACTTCTTTCCATCAACAAAAGCAGAGCAAGACTTCCAAATCCAAGCATGTCAGAATGGGGAAATTGGAGAGTTTTGTCACTGAAGTAAATGTAACCTAAAATTCATCTTTATGCAGTTTAGATGTGCACATCTTAACATCCAAGACCCAACATTCTGTCTGAATGATTAACAGTATTGATTTGCTCATAGACATTGATTTTATCAACACCTTTTTCTAACTCACAGATAACAATCAAACAATTTCAGCTGTCCCAATCAAGACTCTTCTCAGTGTAAGGGAGATACTGTCAGAAAAAGGAACAATATAGCTTTGCTTCTGTTAAAGATCTCAAGCCACTTCAGAGTGGTGATTTCAGCATGCAGATGTATAAGCCATACCTTTTCTCCAAGACATCCAAATCCCACTTCAGATGAGCAGCAACTTTAAGAGCAAGAAGTTTCAAAATGCGGTTTCTTTTGTTATCAGGAGGTGGCTGGACTTGGTTCTGTTCATTCACTGATGGTTTTGAGGCTTGTTCCAAGAACTGGACAATCAACTGTACAGGTGGTGGATCTGAAAAAAACCAAAAAACACAGCAACTCTTCACGTTTGAAGTCCAGAAATCAATGCCTTGTTGCAGCTCTGCACAAGGATCTGTGCCCTGCCATATAAATAGTCACCATGGTCACCTGGCAGAGACTAATCCCCACAGTATTTTATTTATACTGACTCAAATCAGGCTAAAGTGTCTTTGTTTAACCTTCAAGTTTACTTGACCATGGTAACCACACTCTCCTAATTTTTCTTATTGTCACTGTTTTGTATTTATTCTGTTTCAGTACCTGCATCTACATAAAATAAAGGCTGTCTACTGAAATCACAAAGCAGTTGTTATAAAAATACAAATCTACATTGAACTCTGCTCTGCATCTTAAAATGTCCTTACAAACAACTGCTGTCACTTCTGAGTACTTTCAGAAGGAGACTCCACCACCCCTCCCTGGGAAGCCTGTTGCAGTGCTTTGTCACCCTCACAGCAAACATGATTCTCCTTAAGTGGAGCTTCCTGTGCTCCAGTTGTGCCCACTGAAAAGACAGGTCTGGTCCCACCCTCCTGATACCTGCCCTGTAGATATTGATAAGCACTGATAAGAGCCCATCTTCTCATTTTAAAACAGCCTCAGCTCTCTCAGCCTTCCCTCATCAGAGATGCTCCAGTCTCTCCCAATCCTCTCTGTAACCCTCTGCTGAACTCTCTCCTCTTGAACTGGGGAGCCCAGCACAGGACACAACACTCCAGATGTGGCCTCACCAGGGCAGAGTAAAGGGGCAGGAGACCCTTCCTCGACCTACTGGGTACACTCTGCTTAATGTACCTCAGGAGATCACTGGCTTTCTTGGCCACAAGAGCACACTACTGGCTCATGGTTAATTTCTTGTACACCAGCATTCCCATGTTCTTCTCCATGGAGCAGCAGATCAACCCTTCATCTGTACTGCTGCAGGGGCTATTCCTCCCCAGCTGTGGGACTCTACCCTTGCCCTTGCTGAACTTCATTAAGCTCCCCTACAGCCAACCCTCCAGTCTGTCCAGGTCTCTGGATGGCAGCACAAGCCTACAGAGCCCTGGCCACTCCTCCCAGTTGGGTACAGGCAAACGGGCAAGGGCAGACTCTGTCCCTCCATCCAAACCACCGCTGAGTATCACTGAACAGACCAATCGTCTGGTCATTCATTTGTTCAGTGACATCATAAGAACTCTCACTGAGCTTTGCAAAACATAAAACTAGCATTAATCGTTATTTTTAAACAAAACAGCAGCATAACATCTACTCACAAAGACACAGCCTGACTATGCTGAAATTTACTTTTTGTAGACACAGACTGTCCTTCACCTTCTTGGAGAATTCAGGTACTGAGAGAGATTATTCCCATTTACATCGTCAAAAGATAAAGCTACTTTTAGGTATGGTCACTTTCTTCAATCAGACTACGTTTCTATTGATTCCAGGTCTGAGAAGACAGGGCAATTTCAACCCCGAACCTTCGGGTGGACTCATGTCCCAGTGCTAGGGAAGCTCAAAAGGGAGAACAGCTGCAAAGTGCAGTGACTTCACAAACAGCGCTTCGCGTCGGGAAACAAACAAGTTAACATTTCCGCAAATTAAACCCACATCTTCGAAATGAAAGACAAAGAAAGGAAATTATTAACAAGAAAGCTAATGTAAAAGGGAAAAAAACCCCATCGCGTTAAACAACGCGGCACCCCCGAGGCACAGCCCGCAGCCCCGCCTCCCTCCCGCACCGGCACCTCCGCGGCACCGCAGCGATCGAGACGGTCGCAGCGGAGCTCCCGCAACCCCACCGCAGCCCAGCTCGCCCTGTGGACAGGGGCCCGAGGCCACGCGGGGGTCGCGAAGCCCCGGGGCGCCTACCCGGGGGGAAAGCCGGGAGGGAGGGAGGGAGGGAGGGAGGGAGGGAGGGAGGGAGGGAGGGGGGGCGGGCGCGCGCCCGCGCGGCCCGCCAGCCG
>JAOEGS010002033.1:9714-31918 GCA_025447755.1 Corythornis vintsioides | reverse complement strand
TTTCCCCCCTGTGGGAAGGGGGGCGGGTGGGGAGCGAGAGGGGAGGGCTCGAGAACGGGGCGAGCCGAGGAGAGAGAGAGAGAGAGAGAGAGAGAGGGAGAGAGAGAGAGGACGGAGGAGCAGCCAGCGAGCCAGCCAGCCCAGCGGCTCTGCGGAGCTTTGGAGTTGCCTGTCTTCCCAGCTCCTCTCGCAGGACGTTCCCCGTTCCCGAGGCAGCGCCGGAGCCACGCTGCTGGCAGCGGGAGGATCCAGCCAGCCAAGCCCCCCTCGCATGTGCGTGCGTGAGGGTGCGGGTCGTGGAAGTAACGCGCGGTAGCCGGCGTGAAGTCTCCACAGCCTCCCCCGTTTGTCAGGAATAGCGGCGTGAGAGGAAGAAAGGCCCTGGGGCACTACACCCTGCCAACGAGTTCCCCGCAGCAGCCAGCCGGACTCCAGCTACATGGGCAAACGCCTGGAGCAGCAGCCAATGTACCCCCAGTACACCTACTACTACCCCCACTATCTCCAAACCAAGGTAGGGGCGGCGAGGCCGGGCGCTCGGCGGGGGATGGAGAGCGGAGCGAATTGCGGGCTCGCCTCTTCGGGGCGATTTTCCCTTCTCTTGCACGGGTTCGGTGACTCGCAGAGCCGAGCTGGTAGCAGAAAGCAGGCGTGAGAGAGGCAGGGAGGGTGCTCAGGAAGGGGGCTGGCTGCCCTCCCCTTCATCTCTTGATGGTATTTAATTTCTCTTCTCCGAAGGCTGTCGGTGTCGCTTAATTCCCTTTATTGTCTGGGGACAGCGGTGCGGTTCTCGCTGTTGTAGCGCTGGGGCAGGTAACGTGTTTATTGCGGGATAAAGATAGCCCCGGACGGCATCAGATGTGAAAACGCTGTTTCGGTGGCTCTTCCAAAATGCGGAGCTCAAGAGCGTTTTGCTGCCAGAAAAGCTGGCTGTGGCAACTCAAACTTTTAATCAGCTGAGGAGGAGATGCTGTGGAGCTCGGAGGAGGGTGAGGAGCTAATCCACTGCAAAGCCGGTGGAGTTTGTTTCAGTGCAGTGCACAGCTTTGAATGTTTCATTAAATATCGAGGGTGATACTCTGTTGCGTTTCAGAGGTTGAGAAATACAGAGTAGCTACTTTGGGAAAAACGTTTCCAAGCACAGACTCTTATCTTTTATTTATTTTTTTTCCCGTCGTCTTAATATTTTTTTTGTAAAGCTAAGGGAGTGGAAAGCAGGCCTGCATCTCCTAAAAAGGCTGAGGGAAGTCGATGCTACCTGGCCAGGAGTTAGTTAATTAAAGCTTTATTTTTCTAGTGCCATTGTATAATAGTCTGCTCTCTGAAAAGATTTCCTGTGTGACCAAGTAACAAAAGAAAGCCCCTAAACTGAAAACTTTGCACACCCTGTTAGCACACTGTATAAAAAAAGAGAATAAAAAGGAGGAAAAAAAAAAAGCAACAAAAAAAGAAAACAGAAAAAACCCAACTGCTCTGAAGTGTGACCTCACAGCCACAGAGTCGGGGTCAAGAAGCCACCACACTTTGGGGGGGCAGGCAGGGTGCCCAGGGCCCTGAAGAGGGTCCCCAGAGCCGCTCCTGGGCAGGCACAAGGCGTGGGACACTCGAGGTGTGGCTGGGGAAACTGACTTCTCCCGGCTTCTCGTTCGGAGCACACTGCAGTTCTGGAAGGATAAGTTCTATTTCCTTCTTAATCAAATGCCTTTCCCGTCCACGTTCCCAGCCCGGCTGCTGCATGGCAGGGATGGACTCATTGTCAGAGCTGCCACTGGTGCTGGTCGGAGTTGTGATGACACCAGAGCCACTCAATATGATCACAGCTCTAATTCATGGCAAGGTTACCTCCTGCTTATTCACCGTGCTCTTCCTTCCAGTGCATTGTGCATATTGATTTCTGTTTTTGTTTTTTAAATAAAGCATAGCTTTTTCTAGTTTGGTATTCTGCAGCGATTTCCCCCTTTTACTTGATTTTAGTGCTGTAAATTCTGCTTTCCTCTCAAGGTCAAGCCAGCCTGTGTTACCTCTCTGAGCATTCAGCGTGTTGTTGCAGTCGCAGCCCGGTGGCTGGCTTGGCTGCAATACTGCCTGGAGCCTGCCCTGTTGGGGGACTGGGGGACACAGACTGATGCTATTCCTCAAAACCTGGCAAGCCAAGGACACGAAACAATTGATGGTGTTTTTTATAAGAACAATAGCCTCGAGTATTGGAGGAGAAGTATTGGACATTCCATGCCTTTTACTCACGTACCTTGCATTTTGCCAGTCTTTTTTTCTTTTTTCCTTTTGCTCATTTTTTTTTTTTCATTTTAACTTTGTAAAATAAGCTTTTTGAGGAAATTAACCTCGTACTTGAGCTTAAAATAGTAACAATGGCTTTTCCGTATCGTGGCTTTTTAACCTGATGCTTAAAAAAAAAAAAGAAATGAAGCACGTTTTTAAAGGCAGTATATAAAATTATCAACCCTGTGAAAAGTCCTGTGTGTGTCTGCACACGTGTGCTGGTACTGTAAGGACAGATAACGTTGCAAATCACAGATATATTTTGTAATTCATTTCATTTCCTTATTTTCCTCTCTCCAAAGTTGAGTGCCTACGTAAAGCTCTATAATAAACAGAAATATACATGCATATATATATATATATATATGTATATACACACATGAGTGGGAGTGTTTCTGTTCTAGGGACTACAGGGTAGTGCAGACAGGCAGCATCTGGATTGTGTTACCTTCAAGCAAGCCATCAGCTTCTGGGGCATTTTAAAGCAGTTAGATCCATTGTATGTCTAAAGCTAATAGTCAGGTAATCAAATAATGTGGCAGAGAGTTGTATCTTTAGCATGCCTGTTGGAGCAGCACATGGATAAACTCCTGTGTCATTCCAGCCATCCCGTGAACTCCAGCTGTTTATTTTCCAGAAACTCTGTGCTGAGCACGGTGGGATCACTTCTGTAGAAGGAATGTTGTGGGTTTTTTTTTTTTTTACACTTATACTGGGTGGGGAGATGAATATTCATTTGTAATTAAAGAAGAAATTCCAGGCTTTCTTAGCACATTTGTGCCCAGCTCGTGAGCAGCGTGTTCAGAGGGTCAAGTTGGGGAATTCACATTCCCCAGTGGTTTTGCTCCTTGGGTGAAGTTGTCTGGGTGTCTCTGGGAAGTTCTGGGTTGCTGCACATCACGGGGAGCGTGGGGCTGCACGAGGTCTCGGCTGCAGTCTGTGTTTGTGTCTCCTGACACAGCTAGCACGTCATGCAGAAGGGGTGTAAATGAATAGCTGTATGGGTAATGAGATTATAAATAGAAAAAAAAAATGGATTCCATATGTTTGTCTGAACGCTTCGGGTTTGTAGAGTTCCGTGGGCCTTGTGGGATATTATTCAATGTATTGGACTCCTTCGTATCGGATGCCACCGTGGAAGGTAAAACTTCAATTACAGGTTCAAATAAACCCGTTGTTACCCAAAAATCAGAAGGGGGGTGGGAGGTAAATTTTTAAGAGACAATGCAAGGAATTGAACACATCTCTGAAAGACAAGCACTGAGTTTCAGCAAAGACATAACCCATTTTATTCATTTCTCCTCGTTTTGCCACGATGCTGCCTGACAACTGCACTTTGGAAGGACAGTGCTGGAGCTTCTGTGGGCAGACCCTGAGAGCAGAGTGCAGTTGGTCTGGAGTTTATTTCAGAATAAAGGGTTTTGGTAACTGTTGGAAGTGAAGGACAGCATTGTGTTGTTGCTGGAATGAGTACTTCATGGGGGTGGTTCAGCTCGTATCTATCCAATAGACCCTGTGGTAGATTTGTTTTATTTTCAGCCGCTGAGTGAATTTCCTTCGTTGCATCGTTGCTGCTGGAGTAACGACTCCAACAATTGGTTTAGAGGACTGTGTCGTAAACTGTCACATATGAAATCAGACTGATGCCAAATTTTGTATTGTGGTCTGAATTTTTCTGCAGTTTCTTGCCTGCCAAAGCACATTCTTTTCTCTCGCACAGACGAAAACAAAACTAAGCACCCTGAAGTATCGTGTAATGATACGGGGAAAATACTAACTGAGCTATCTCAATATATTTGAACGAGTCTCTCTCTTTTGTTTGGTGGATGTTGTGTTTTATCTTTACCCTCTGCAGCTTATGATTAGACCTAGCACTGGAGCAAGCTTTTGCTACTGAAAAGAACCCAATCACTTGGGTAACAAGTGAAGAGCTGCCACATTTACCTGCCGATAGGAATTGCTCCCTTTGCAGTTGCTGTAGCTGCATTTGCTGTAGGAACATGCCTGTTAAGCAGCTCTTTTTTCTGCAGTTTGCTTTCTTGCATTCTCCAGATATTTCTTACCTATTAGTCACGGTTCAAGTTGGGTAGTTTCACTCTCCTGGTGTTGCTCTGCCACCCAGTCAGAAGGCTGGAATAGGCAGAGTGGAAAGGCAGTGTTTACTGTACCCACAGTACCTCTTCATCTCTGTATTCCTGATGCACAAGTGAACACATGCAAAAGGCAGAGGTGTGATTTCCCAACACCTGTGTGAATCAAACCCAGTCTCTGAGATGTGCAAAGTCTGCAGACTGGCCCCCAGGCAAGAGTGGCTTAACGAGCATGTCCACGAAGTGGCAGATACGTGCCCCAGCTGAGGAAAACAACCATTGGGAAACTCAAGCAGGCTTCTCAGAAGAGCTGCAGCTTGCTCCAGTAATTGGACAGGTTGGTGTTGGGGTGTGTGCTCTGTTCCCTTCTTGCCATTTTGGGGGCGTTCTCCGGCGCAGAGGACCCGGGGAGCTTTTCCAGTGCCCCCACCACCCCCTGCTCAGCCAGCCCCTGGTAGAAAGCATATTTTTGGAACCAGTGCAAAGCTCTTTCCTCTCTTCACCCCGTAGCTACCAGCCCCTGCTCTCGCGTCGCTCGCGTCCCTGTGTAACGAGCTCCCCACGTTCCCCTCCTCGGGCCATCTGGCCATCCAGAAGGCCTTGAAGAAAGCCTTCCAGATACGGAGGTGCCTGACAGGGGCTCCTCTGGCTGGTAGTGTTCAGCTTGCGTTTGGTGCCTGGTGTGAAGCAGGGGTCAGGTGTAAGGAGTAATTCATCAACCACACACTGATTTCAGGCTGCATTTCCAACCATCTGCAGCTTGGATTGCTGCCAGAGCTCCAAAGTCTCGCTGGAGCCCCGCGTGATCCTGCCAAAGTCAAGGCAAACACTTGCAAATGGAGAAATGCATTTCTAGGAATGAAGTTGGTTCCCATTTCACACACACACACACACACACACACACACACACACACACACACACACACACGTTTGATTCAGGATGTCGTGGGGTGGTTGAAATGCCTCTGAGAGCTGCCCCCCCCCCCCCAAAAAATATGAATCTGTTTAAATGCCATTTAAAAATATTTCAGCCTGTGACCATAATATGAATATCTAACTCTCATATTTTGGCAGTTTTTTTAAATACCAAGGAAGAGAAAAGTTTCTGTGGCACTGACAAAAACAGAACTATATGAATTTGGTTGTTTTCTGTTACTCTTTGCCATCTATCCTTGCAAGCCTGAATAAAAACACTTTAGTTGCTGTAAGGGAAAACATGATATATATTACAGTGATGGTGAATCTCTTAGTTCATCTTCCTTTCATGTGTTGCATCAATGCCAGTCTGTTTAAATAAAAGTAATTCTGAAAAACCACAAGAAAACAAACAAACCAACCCCCAAACTGTGTGAAAATTCAGATTTCTACTCTTTTGAAAATTAGGGTAGTGTTCTGTGGAGATTTATTTTGCCAGCAAATCTTTTCCTTCCATAACAAAAGATGGAAGTTGGAAGCATTTGACAGATCAGGCTGTGTGTTAACTGTTAGGGTTTAGAATGCCTTGGACAAGGTGCTCGTTCAGGAGAGAATCCAGTGCTTCACAACTTGTTTTCAATGCACTGGGGCTATTCCAAGTAAGCATGCTGGCCTGTTGGGACTTGAAGTATCTTGATAAAAATCATCAAATGGTCAGTTCTTAAATTTCCATGAATTAAAAATCAGATAAGAAAAGATGCATTCCAGTTAGGATGCCCAGGTTCACTTCAGGTCTTGCTGTAAATAGCCTGCATAGTGTCCCCTTTGATAATAATTGCAAGTAGTGTTTTTTGAATATGATTTTTTTTTTGGTGTGTGAGTTTGTTTTGGTGTGGGGGAAGTGGGTTTGTCACTATCTATGCTCCAGGCAGGGACTTTGAGTTCACTTACAAACAAGTTCATTCCGGAGTGTCCAGGAAGAGAAGCAGATTTGAAAAAACAAGGGAGCTGCTGCTTTATTAGCTTTCCCCCTCTCTTTTGATTTTTCTTAAAGAAAAGTCTTTTAATGTTCGAAATTTTATATGGGGGAAAACGGTTAATGTGCCTCCAGAACTTGCTTCCAGTGCTGCATTAAAATTGTGTTTTGTAACAGTCTCATCAGCTCCAGCTGGATGTGATTAAATAGTGTAATATCAAAAGCATGTGTGAATGAGCTTTTATGATATAGTTGTTCCATACCAAAGCCTGCAGATGGGCAGAGAAGGGAGATGGAGACAGTCACTCAGATATTGTCACAGCCTGCATTGTGTGTCTGTGCTTCACAGTTGCCTTCCCGCTCTATGGGCAGGATTGAGGGGTGGAGGGGAGCTTGGAAGTCAACATTTTATACAGAGAGCTGCTCTAAATGTGCAAGGTACCAGCCTGAGAATGGGGTCTAGTGATGCAGAAGGAGAAACCCTTATTTTAAGTAGATTATAACAATAATGCCACTGGAAAGAAGTTACAAGAGAGATCTCTTGTGCTTCCTTGGAAAAAATCCATGAAAGAGCTTCAGGTGTCTTG
This sequence comes from Corythornis vintsioides, assembly GCA_025447755.1. Lineage (NCBI taxonomy): Eukaryota > Metazoa > Chordata > Aves > Coraciiformes > Alcedinidae > Corythornis > Corythornis vintsioides. Next base: position 25,070 of record JAOEGS010002033.1, on the reverse strand, counting down.
AGGAAGGCAGAGTCAGACCCCAAAGCACTCGCTGCCTCCAGGGCCATGAACAGGTTGCAGGTGTGTGGTGGGGGTTGTTTCACAGAATCAGAGTGTCAGGGGTTGGAAGGGACCTTGGAGATCTTCTAGTTCAACCCCCCCTGCCAGGCAGGATCAGATCATCTCAGTGCCTGTTTATTTTGGGGTGGGTTTTTTTGTTTGTTTGCTTGTTTAAAAAATCACAAAGGAAACAAGAACTGTTGACCAAAACAATTCTGTTTCCCGTGAGCGAGCGAGCACGCACCTCATCTGATTTTAACCCCATTTGGGGTTCTCCTTGCCTAGAACTGAACATTATTTATTCTGCTGTATGCTTGTGGGGCAGCGGGACCCAGAGGGCTGCCTGGCTGTGTCTGTGTCACACTGAGCTGCTGCAGAGTGGTGGAAGCCAACTGGAGATGGGAGTTGTGTCTCATGGAGCCTGCAACGAGGATTAGCAATTTCTCTGAGAGGGTGAGCGTGGTTAATCCTCCAGAAGTCAAGGGTAGAGCAGAGAGATGGGTTTTGCTTTTATATGTGTAATTCTTCAGATAAAAATATCTGTGTAGCCTCTTTGAAATGTGAAACAAGCCAGTTTTCTGTGGAGGCCTTTTCTGAGGAGAGTGTTTCTAACTGAAGTGGCAAAGCAAAGGTTTCTTGTCTTATCTGTGGCTGCAAATTGGAGGCTTCTGTTGAATTCCTCAGCCCTACTGTCTTTTTGATTTTGTTTCTTTACAGCAAAGTCTATTCTCTTCTCCTAGAAGTTTTTATTAGCTGAAAGACTTTTCAGGCCTGACAGAGTCAAGTATAAGTACAAGATGACTTTTTTTCCTATTTGTGGATGCAAAACCATTTTGGATTTTTCATTCTTTTTCCTTTTTTTTTTTTTTTGTTTTGTTCTTGTCTTTGTGATTCTGTGATTGTCTTCCTGGCTTGTTTCTCTGCTTCCTTGCTTGCAGTCGTGGTGGGAATAAATTGGAGCTCTGTTTATTTGTTGTAAATTCAGCTTCAGCTTCAAACACGGTTGTTTATTTAAAAGTAAATATTTACATTGTTTCATTTGTGGTAAATTTATGCAGATGAAATTATTTGGACAGATTTTTCTGTAAGGGTTCCTCTCTTAATTATATTGACTTCATTCAGATGCAAATGAATGAAATAAAGCACCTGACTTACGTGTCTCCTGCCTTCTCCTATGATCTATGTAAGACTGCACGTTCATGATGTAAAGCTCTCTGCTATTCTGTTCCTCACTGGTGTCTCCATGACATATGTTTTATGGTTGGTGCCATGTGGTTGATGAAGATTTATGGGCTGTCATGTAGTGGAAGTGATGTCACTCCTGTGTGCTTCAAATGTATTCAAGAAGAGAAGTTGTTGAACAGATTTGTATCCACCCTCCCCGAGCATAAATCAAGCAGCAGTTTTTTTCTTGTTGAGTTTGCATTACCAGGCAGAGTCCTGAGGCTGCTCTGCAACACCCCACTGCAGACAGGGGGACTCTTAGGGCTGGACCAACGTGATGCTGTTTCATTTCACCCATGGCTCGCCTGGCTTCTGTCCTGCTCCCTTCCCCCCTTCCCAGCCCTTCCTCTGCCCAGCTATATTTAGACTGCAGCCAGGCTGAGCCATTCTGAGCAGAGCTGGGTGCCTGACCTTTCTGCCTCCAGCCTGGGATGCACCATCCAGCTCTGCTCAACCTGCCTGGGAGAAACTCTCAGCTAATGGGGAACAAGCCATGGTGCCATCTGCGGAGCTGGCACCCTCGGCCACAGGGGGAGAGGCAGCTGCAGAAGGCAGAGGGGCTGCTTTGGACTCGAGGTGGTGCCTTGGTGAGGTGCAGGGAGATGAGCAGGCTTCAGATGGAGGCGTTTCTCCAGAGGAGGAGATGAGGGAGCCTGGTGCACCCGTTACAAAAGGTTCTTAAAGCTGGGTATCCATAGTTACAGAGGAGAGTTAACATCTACATTGCAGGGGCTCACCTGGTGTAACGTCCTCCTTGCCTTTAAAGACAACAGCATGTGGCAGTTGGAGAGATGTGCCTGCGTGAATTCCCTGGTGCTTGGAGAGATGCCTGTTTAAAGTTTTCTCTGTTTCTCCCTCTTGTTCTAATTTTTCTGGCTGTGAGGAGGGAGGGAAAAAAAAGGAAAAAGGGGGCATTGCAATCCTTAGCCATATAAGGGACTTGTTAGTTTCTTTATGTGGTTGGGAATTGTTTCTCCTTTTGGTCTTCAAAGGCTGTTGCTGCTGAGTTTGCTTGAAAGGGAAGGAACTACTTCTTGCTTAGACAAAGGCTGCAATCCTATTTCTTCTTTCTCACATCTCTCTGACCTTTTATTGAGGACATAAATATAAATACATTCTGCTTGTTGGTACAGTGCAAGCTGATGGATGCTCTAACAGAAAGAGCAGCAGAATGGGAGTTGCAGTCCCCTCATGTTCCCTCGTTTTACAGCAGGGAATTTGGTTTGGTGTCAGTAAGAACATGACCTTTTCCCCGCATCTTCTGGCTGGTGACAGGGGGTGTCAGAGCTGTGGTGGTGATCTCCCCTTTCAGCTTTGCACAAACCATGAAATATTAAAAATTAATTGGGTCACTTGGAGCCCGGCTGATGTATCTGTGAAGCAGGGTGGTGATTTCATATTAATGAGGCATAGCACGCAGCTGAAAATACAACACATGAGTTCTTCTGAACACACAAACAGCAGGGACGTCTCACTTTTATCTCAGAGATGGTGTCTTTTTCAGACAAACCCAATCAGATCTCTCTTGCAGAGCTGGTGTTATCGGCAGCGTTCGTTTAGTGTTCATTCCAGAACATTGTATCTGCCTTTCAGCCTAATTAGAGCTAAGGTTTTTATTCAGTGTATTTACTTCAAGATCAAAACTGCTGACAAGACTGCTTTTAGCATCAGCTGAGATGTGTCTGAACAGATGTTGATGTTCTGCTTAGCTGGTACACACGAGCCAATAACATGCCATATGTATCTGAACAGTGGATTCCGTGCTCGCTTTGCCTGCAAACTTCTGAGGCTGTTCAGGGAAGGGAGGCTGGTGCTGAAAAGAGCTGTGAATGTGCAGTGAATAAGGTGAAAAATGGGAATGATAGCTCTTGGAGAGTCCCTGCCTGGCTTTGCAGTCTGGAAACCACCTTCAGGACTGCTCTGTGCTGGAAGACATCAGGAAGATCAAGTCAGGGGCAGTGCAGTCCCTGGGGTGTTTGGGAAGGAGGGCAGCAGGGCTGAACTCTGGTGCAGCCACATTGCTGTCTCCAGTACAGCTGCACTGGCTACTGTTGAGCAGCCCCACATGCCAGCAGGTCTACAGCAGATCTATTGCTGCAGCTGGGAGCACTGGGGAGCCCTGCACTCGCTGGATGTTGTTTGCTCTCCTTGGATCTCCTTGGAGCTTTTGCATCCTAAAGAAATACGAGAGTTGGTCGAAATATTTCCAGTAAAAGTGTCTTTTTCGGTGGCACTTTTACTACAGGTGCCAGCTGGTGGTGCAAGGCAGGAAGATAATAAATCTGGCTGATGTCTGGTGGCTCCAGGGTGGCAGCAGTGCTGCTCACTGATCCCACCTGCCTGTCCTTGGAGTACAGGTGTGCACTGCACAGAGTCATCCTGAATGTTGAGAATACATTGCTGCCTCTGGGAACAGCCCCGAGGAGAGTGCAGCTGACTGGCCCACCAGGGCATCCTTCCTAGCCGTGTCATTTGGAAGCCTGGCTGCTCACTGCTTCTGTTTTACCTCCCTGCCATGTTCCAGAATCTCTGTAATTGTGTACAGTTGTCCCTGCACCATCCACAAAAGCCTGGAGTTTGGAAAGCTTTCAGCAGAAGATTGTCTGAGCTTAATAGCATCAACATGAATTTGCTGTGTTCCATGGGTTCTTTGGTGTTTCCAGCATGCCTGAGCCTGGCAGTCATTGTGCTGGACAGAACAACTAAGGTTTGTTTCCTTCACCTTCTGCTTCAACTGAAATGAATGCCTGGTGCTGGTAACACTTAGCATGTAGCAGTCATTTCAGTTTTCTGGGCTGTATAAACATTAACTGATCTTCAGAGCTGTTCTGAGAGGTGTCTTAAACACCTTCTTTGCCCATGTAATGCTTGCATGCAACTGATGGTCTAAGCCTCCCCGAGCTGGACTGGATTACTGAGAGCCTGGGGATAGGCTTGTGTCTCATCCACAGCTTCTCTTTTTGGGCAGACCCTGGAGACAGGGAAAGTTGTTGCAGCTTTTATGAGCAAAGGTGAGTGGTAGAGGAGTGGAGGCAAAGCTGGGAAAAATTTAGCTGTTAGCTAAATAGTAGTTGATAAATACAGATTCTTCAGAGTCTGGCTTTGGGTTTCTCCTGCTGGATGTTGTGTGTCTCACCAGGACTTACTTTAGATTTTTTTTAAATCATTACTTATTTTTTTACTCCTCTCATCTTTGCTGCTGACTTTACAATAAGTTCTTCCTTTACTGTTGTGTTGGAAGTAGTTGTGCTTCTAAAAATCAAGTCTTGTTTGACTCAAAGGTACATTGTGGATGGGAGAGAAATGGATGAAATTCCTGTAACTTGTTGTGTCCCAAGGGTTTTGGTTTAAATATGTGACAGGCTGCAAGCAAGGGTGGATTACTGGGGCTTTTGAAGCTGACTGAGGACCTGTGCCAATGGCTGCAAAGATGGAGACAGTGATTTTACAAGGTGTGTTGGAGAATGCAGTGTGCCTGCCATGCTCCAGCAGCAGCCTGTGAACTGCACTGCACTTTTGCTTCAGCTCTCCTGGACTTTTAGCAAGAGAAGAAATTATTAGTTGTTTATTATTTCTTAAGCTTCAGAGGATGACTTCCTTTCTGTGCTCGTCAGCTATTCCAGGGCAGAGATATCTGGCTTTTTTTTCCTTCCTCCTCTTTCCCACATTCTCATTTGCTTGCAGGAGAGATTGCTGGGCAAGCCCTTGCCTTTCTAACCAGCTCGAGTGGCAAAGAGGAGATTGGATGCCTGGGTGACAAGGACAGACCTTGCAAAGACAAAGGCTTGAGGTGTGAGCACCACCAGCCCAGGATGAATGGAAGGAGAGCCAGCAGCCTTTTTTGTGTTCTATCATCTGTCCAGCTTTTGTGATTTACTAAATCTACCTCTTTACTATTTTCTCTTACATTGGGATTTTTTTCCTCTTGGTTTGTTGTTTTGTTTTGGTTTGGTTTTTTTCTCATCCTTTTAAGAGCAGTTCTGGGTCTCCTTTCTCTGTCACCTAATGCTTATGTGCTTGTCATGGTGCTTGTTCTGCCATTTCCCCATCATCACCATCTTGTATTATTATTATTATTATTTGGATCTAGATGCTGCAGTTGTATTTCCTAAGCCAGTCACACTCTTCCCCTCTTTCTTTCTTTCTTTTTGGATGGTGTTGTACTGTTTGCAGCCTGCCTCTGCCAGTGCAGTTCTGTTGTGCTGAGCTGCATACAAAGGCAGGGTAGGAGATAGTCCCTGCCTGCAAGAGTTCATGAGCAATATAAATGATGGCAGGCTGAGGAACAGGGGGAGGAACAGCAGCAGAGAGAAGTGAAGTGCCTGGTGGGAGGCTGCCCTGCAGAGCAGTGCCAGGACCAGGATGGTAGCTGGTGCCTGGTGTTTACCCATGTACTGTGTGCTGCTCCATCACCTTGGGAACGAGCTGTTCCACCTTCCCAGTTCCATTGCTAATTTTGTTCATTTTCTTTGCTAACATTTAGGGTTGCAGTTGCACATATTCCGTTCACAACAACATTTACACCTCCCTTGGACTCCACCTGGGCTTTCATTTCTCCAGCCTGTGTTTGGTGGCTGTTGTCCCACCATGCCAGGCAGCACACTGCAGGGTGGCTCTGGAGGTGCCTGTGTCGGGTCTCCAGCTCTTCCCAGAGAAACTCAGCTGATGCTCCTGGCTGGCTTCACAGGGAATGCAATGCATTTAATGCTTAATGGATGAAATGCTGTGGGGGGAAGAGCTGAGTGCCCTGCACTTCAGCGAGGGGTTGCTGCTAAACATCAGGCTGGAATGTCCCAGGGATGGTGCTTTGTGGGGTAGCTTGGGGGCTCGGAGTCAGAAGTGCTGGGCACCTGCAGCTCCTATTAACTTCAAGCAGAACTGGATGTACTTTGCACTTGTGAAGACCAGGAGCTCCTTGGGGCTTAAATGTTACTTTTTTCTTAATGTTTGTTTTTTCTACTAGCAGTTACAAGCTGACAGGGGAATCTTTTACAGCATTTTTCTTAAGGGATTAAAAAAAAAAGGGGGATTGGGAGACCAAGGGAAGGTTTTTTTACAGCAGTGATAGAATGTATTTCCAAAAGCAAATACTTTTGTAGCTCTTACTGGTAACTCTTCATATTGTTATCAGCATAATTCTAATGATTCAAGTGACTTTACTGTTCTTTACCTTTGGTAACTTAGATTGCATGAGGAGAAGGGATATAATTTCTTCCTTTATCTTTTTAATTTTTAAAAATCTCACAGTGTTTGGGTTGCAAGTGCTGTCAGAAAATGATTGTTTGCTTGGACAAGGAGAAATCTGACAGAAGCTTCTCCAGCAGTTAGGTGGAGTTTGGTTTTATGCAACGTGCATTTTGACAACAGTCACTGCTCTGGTCTGTTACCAGCTCTCATGGTTATATGAAGTGTCAGGAATTTATTATTCCTGAAGGTGCATTAGCTTAAAGAATCTAAATTTTCCATGTGCGTGTTTGTACCATTTTTTTTTTCTTTTTCTAGATTGCAGAAAAAAGCTTTAACTTGGGTTATACCTAAAAGGGTCAAAAGTCCCAGCAAAAAAAAAAGCAGAATGCAATCTTCCAAAAGGCTTGGGATCTGCAGCCAGCCTCAGAGCAGCCCCTGGCTTTGGGTGGAGGTTGCAGGCTGGAGTATTTTTTGAGTGTCTAGACAGATTTTTTGGGGTTAACACTCAGCAGATGATAATTGTCTTTTATTTTCTCTTTTTAATTAAGCATGCGTTTGTGTTTCACAGGCTGCTCAGTGCTGCTCTATCTGTTGCTTACTCAGCATTAACAGCAGGAACATCCAGAGCAGGCATGGAGGAAATACCCTGCCTGGTTGGTTCAGGAACAGCATTTTCCCTCCCCTTGGTGGCATCATTTTCCCTCCCCTTGGTGGCATCATTTTCCCTCCCCTTAGCACAGGTGCTTCAGTGACCCCGAGGGTTCCCAGGTGGGGACACAGAGGTTGTGGGGTGCTGGGTCAGAGGGTGCCCATCACCTTGAGAGGGCTCAGCCTCTCAAGCTGCCTGGCAAGGAGCAATTAGGCAGCAGCAGCAGCAGGACTGGCAGAATTTGGCCTTCAGCAAAGAAATTTCATTTTGGGAGTGTATTACAAACAAGAGAGAGTTAAGAGATGAAAAACTGCCACTACCTAGAGAAATGAAACTGCTTCCATTCAGGCCTTGCTTTAGTCAGTTTTCCTGGAAAGAAACTTGTTCCTGAGGGCATTTTATCTGTTTCTCTCTCTCTCTCTGAGGGTTTTCTCCTGCTGCCCATCACGGAATGCTTTTCTACAGAGATGGAGAGCAGCTTGGAAGTCCCCAGTGAACTCTGCAGTCTTTGGCACATCTTACTTTAGGGGGTGAGAAAACACCTTGGGTGGGATTCTGCAAATATTAGTCTTGTTTCATTTCACTTGGTAATAGGGAAGTAGATTGTCTTAAAATATTGCTTTGGGAGATGTTAAGTATTTGTTCATTTTTCTTCTCCTTCTTATGGTTTGACTGAGGTTCTGGGGTACAGTGTTAAAGGGGAAGATCTTACTGTTAAAAATGTGGTTTCCCAGATGTCACATCAAGCAGATAAGGGACAAGAGTTCTCAGCTATCTTGCAGAGGTTGTCTTTTGTGTTCAGTGTTATCCAGATTGTTTGAAAACCATTCAAATCATATTTACATTTGTACAGGTGCTGCATACCAGCTCTGAGAACTGTTAGATGCAGTCTTTATCATCAAAAATGATTCAACTAAATGTTTAAATTGCTAGATGGAAAAAAAAATCATAAAAATATCAAGATTACAGTGAGAGAATTTAATAACTGGTATGGATATTCAGTTTTGAACCATTTCAGTATTATTCTTGTGTGGCTCATCTATTTATCCAGCTATGTAGTCGCTTTAAACAAGGTACTTGGCTCGTTGCAAATAATTTCCAAGAGAAATACAAATAATATCATTATCTGTATTTCCAGTCTGTCAGAAAAATACCTTGATTAGCTTATACTTTATATACTTATCTTCCTTGATAAGAAATTTTTGAGGAAACTTGAGCTGTAGCAGTGAGTCGTGGTTAATTGAAAAGGTGACTGGCCCTCTCATTATTCCTTTGTTGGTTTTTCTTTTTTAATCTTGCATGATTGTGAGCTCCACATATTGGAGCAAACTCCTAGACCTGTCCTGCTGCCAACACCTGAGTGATTCCAGCAGTGTCCTACTGGTATCTCTGTAACTCCTGGCTGAGAAATGATGCTGGTGCTAGCTAGAGAGGGTTGAAGGTAAACCACTCAATACTAAGGCTGTGCATTTTTGAATTTGGGTAGAATTCAGGAGAAATGAGAGCAGGGAGGGTAAACTTGCAGTGCCAAGGTTCTTTTTATTTCTTTGATGGACTGCTGGTGTTTTCTTAGAAGGCATCCAGACTGTCCTCCTTCCTTAGGGGTGAAATCCAGTGGATTTACAGGATCTCTACCAGACATTTCTCAGTGGCCTGTGTTCTAATGAGACACAAGGAATCCCTACCCTGTGGTGAGACTTTGGCCAAGGAAGCTGCTGAAGCTCTCCCCCTCTGGTTAAAGATGTTCTGCTAATTACTCAGGTACCTAATCCTAATAATTTTGTAGTGAGAAGCAGGGGGGGAGGCAGATGTGTCTGTTCCTTTCATTTTTCACCTTCTCCTTGTCCCTCTTCTGTACAGACACTTCATTCTGCATGGGATGTATGGAGGTGAAGGAGCAAGGTTAACTCAGGAGTCACAGCTCCAGCTCAAATGTCTTCATTGCATTTTTTTTGTTGTTTTTTTTCATGCAGCTTTTGTTTTAATGTCCCATACTCTTCAAAGGTGTTAAAGACGTGTTATTACCCATGTAAATCAGTTTTTACTAGTGGGTAAAAAGTCAGTCTGCCTATTATTTTGACAGCTCAGCCTTACCTTATTTTTCACTATTAAGTGCCCATTAGGTTTGGTGGGAAGTACTGGGTGCAGAATATTTATGGAAATCAGGCCACTGAAGCATGGTTTGGTTATAAATAGCTGTGAGCTAATGAGGTTTTTCAAACGCTGGAGACTCAGGACGTGCATCTTCCTTGTGCTGCAGCAGAGCAGGGTCAGCTCAGCTCAATTCCTGGCTGGCAGGGTGGTGAACCCCTGTCTTGGGATGTTCTTTGAGCAACCTTCTTTTTTGAGCACTGTGAGTCAGCAGGGTTTTGAAGTGGATGAGTCACAGACAAAGCAGCTGAATGATGGTTACCAAGTGGGTGGGGGAAGCAAGTGTTTTATTCCAGGAAGGTGTAAATGCAGACAGAGGCCAAGTCTGGAGGGGAAGGAGGCCAGGGGCTGAAAGGCAGTCACGCTGACACTGCCTGTTCCTGGAGGCTTGCTGCACTGATGCTCTTCCTCATGCCTCTGTTGGATGCTCCATGTGGAGGCTCTGGCTCCCTTGGGAAGCCACGTGAACAGCAGCCAATCCTGAGAGGTAACAGAGAAATGTTCAGCTAGTTCCCACCCAGGAGCTGGATTTCTGGCCAGAAGAGCAGTGGGGTCTGTGCTTCAGCCCTTTTCACTGGTACAGAGTGCAAACCTTTCCCTTCTCCCTGGCTGGGACAGGCAGCAGCGAGCTCTCCTGTGCAGAACAGCTCAGTGTGCTGACCTCTGAAACCAGAAACAGCAGCATTTTAGTGTCTGATGAATCTTCCTCTTGGGCTTAGAAACAAGAACACAACCTCCAAGAAAACATCTGTTCTGGCTAATCCCATGTAGTGGTTGGTAGAAGACAGAACAGTGCTCCAGAGCATCCCTTTGTGTGTTTCTCCTGTGCTCCTGCACTGCTCCTGTTGGAATGGAATTTGAAACGAGATTTCCCTTGAAGTGAGGAGCTTCTTTTTTTCCCCTCACACAGGATTTTGTAGTTCACCAGGAAACCAGAAAAGCTGACTCTGTATCATTGCCACCAGTGTTACTGCTGACCACGACCCTCTGTGTGTTATCAGATGGGACAGAATCTGCATTTTGGGAATGCACACAACATTTCTGTGTGTGATGGAGCATTCTCTTCCAGCAGAATAGCTGTCACTCAGCGACCTTTGGAAGGGATTGAAGGGCTTAGCAATCAAACTGCATGCAACCCTGGCATGCTCTCCCTTCTTCCCAGTATGTTCAGATAGCCCAGCAGAGAGAGTAAAGTAAATAGCTCAGCTGATAGTATCCTGGAGTGTACAGAAACTGGAGAAGGAAGCTGTGGTCACCAGATTCCAGCTGTCCTGTTTCCTCTTGTCAATGAAAAGGCTTTTATCAGGGTAGTGTATATAAATATTTTTCAGTGCAAGCTCAGCTCATTCTAGAGCTACTTTGATTACAGTGTTTGTGTGCTCCTGATTTCAGATCTAGATAACGTGAGTGAAGGCTGAGCAGCCATATGATGCATTCTCTGTAAGACACACAGAAAGACATTAATCCAGCCTAGTAAAGCCAAGAAAGAGCCACTGCCTGAAAGCTGAAGGCAGTAAAAGTCAGTGGATGGCCCAGTGCACGTTTTGCAAGGTGATGGTGATTTGCTGCTGGAGCAGACTGCTGAGGGATGCTGCAGATTCCCCCATCACGAGGTGTTGAAATCAACAGGGGGTGTCTTTCTCATTTAGCCTCAACTTGCTGCCTTCAAGCCAGGGGTTGCTGGATGATCCTCCTTGGCTTCTGTTATGCAGAAGGTCAAACCAGCTCATCACCATGCTCCTCTGGCTCTGTGGCTGCCTGTGCTGTTTGAGTACCATGTTCAGTTGGTGGTGGTAAGGGGCGACAACCCCAAACTGAACCTAAGTGATGGGGAGAGTAGATGTGCATGTGGGAGACAGCTGGCTTCCCCAGCTCCTCACTTACCTACACCCTGCCTCTCTGAGCCGTTGCCTCTCAGGGACTCTCCAGGGCATCAGCCACAGGCTGAAAGGAGGGAGGCTTGAGGGCAGGTTGAAGGGAACAATACACAGGCAATCACGACATTAAGTGCCCTCGACTTTGGGACCTTAGAACATTTCTGACTCTCTGGCATATAAATGACTTCAATTTAGAGTCTCTCATGCATCAGGAGATTGGGTAGAAGAAGTTCTAAGGGAATGTGAATAAGTGGGTATAAATTACATTACCTTACAGATTGACTCTGAATTTGGCCCAAATCCTTTCCTTTATTTTCATGATGTCAACTCTGTGCATTGGCATTATGGTCTTTTCAACAACTGGCCTGGCAGTTAATGAGTTCTTTCTACCAACAGTAAATCAAGCAGGTCAGACAGTGCTGCTCTGTGCAAATACTCAGCTCTTTATGTTCAAAGGAGTCAGAATCCTATTTCATTTGGAGCAGCATCCCATCCTAGTAGAAATGCAGCTAGAGAAGTACTGTAAAAAGTGGTACTTACAAACCACCTGATTTCTGCTTTGCTCCCAAGCTAACCAAGGGCTGAGTCTTGGGGAGAATTGGAAGGGGGTTAGACAACATGATAATGGTGAAATATACACTGCAGTGTTGAAAACAATTAAGCCAAAATGGCTTTTATGGAGTTATTTCCATTTGTGCTTGCTCTATCTCCCTGAAATTTCTGCAACAAATAAGATTAAAAGTCAGGAAATAACCTAGGAACACTTCCATTCTTGGAGAGCTGAAACAAAACTAACTGTAGCACATTACAAAATAGAGTTTTCCTTTTATTATTGAATGGAAGAAAAATTTTAATGTATGTTAATGAAGTTCCAGTAGAATTTGCTTTAGGAATTAGTTGCATACATGCTATACAACTGATTTCATCTCTCAGTTCAGAGGATATTGCTAAATTGCAATGTTGAGAAAGATTTCTATGCCCCATCATAACATTTTAGAGGATTTTTTCTGATATTAGCACTTGAGCATTTAAGAAACCATTGGTTGGGGAGAGCAAGGAATTCCTTGGTTTATTCTTCTGCCTTTTTAACCTGCTGTATGAACAGAAGAAAAAGTTGCTATTTTGTGCCTTTCTTTTCTGATCTGAGATCAGTACCAAGCCTATGGAATGTTATGAAAGATGTTCAGAAGTACAGTTGATATATTTTTTTTTTCTTAAATATTCTCAGGTGGTAGGAGCTATATAAATGCAAACTAACCATATTATTTCCTATCATATAAGATTTTCTATCATGCTGCTCCTCCAGAATCCCTGTGTTCTCATGAATGATGAAATTGCAAATGTTCCATAAATGTCAGTGCAATTTATTATCATCTTTCATTCAGAGCATTACAAAATGATTTGTAGATGCAGGTGTTGCTAATGATTTTCAGCCACCCTCCTTAAAGATTGGAGAACATAATTGTTCCTGCTTCTGTAATGAGGATGAAACTTAACTAAAATGAAAAGGCCAGTTTTGAAGGTGAGTCTGGGTTGCTACTGCATCTTCTAGTGGTTCTTTTATACTTTCTTCTTCTGCTTCTTCAGTTATTTTTGCTTAGTGGAATTCTGCAAAGGAGGTAGAAAATTGATGTGCAGAAGGATTTGCTTTAGATGAAAAGGAAGGGTTAAAGGAGAAAAAAATGCTTTCTTGGGAGGCCTAAAAAAAAAGTATGTTGCAGTATTTAGCTGTGGACATTGCAGCTCTTTCTGTGTTGTCTAAAGATTTAAACCTCTGTTTACTCCCAAAATCTCCCTGAATTGCTACACTTAGAGTTATTTACAGATTACCTCAGATTTTGGTATTATGGAAGGTGGGAAGGGGATGTGTGGGGAAATATTTCTGGCCATATCTCAGACACCCATTTGTTAATTCCTGAAGTTGCCTGAGAAATCAAAGCTGTAAATGGAAGCTTAGCAGAGAAGAAGAATATAATAAGAATATACAAGTCTATAGACTTCTTGTTGGTAATGACATTGGATCCAAGGTCGTGGGGACAGGAATGGCTGTATCAGTAGAAAAAGGACAAGATTCCTTCTTCCTGCAGGACTGAGCAGGTGTGGTTGCTCCTGGTTGCAGAGATGCACAGATTTAGCACTTTTTTTTCCTCCCCTGCAGCCTGGGATGGAGAAAGGGCTGTAGAGCACCAGCTGCACAGGAAAGCTGTCTGCCTGGGGAAAACCCCTTGGGAGAAGATTGGTGCAGTCCTGTCAGCTCTCTCCTGGGGCTGATTCTCTAGGTGTTGCTGTATGAGGGGGCTGCAGGTTGCAGCCACGTGCCAGTGGGAATAAGTCAAGTGGGACAGCTAACATGGCCAATGTCAAATGGATTTGAGTGCAGCTGTGGTTATGAGATTTTGGTTGTTGTTGTCTTTTCAAGTGGAGCTGTACATATTTTGCTTGTGGCAGCTCTCTGAAGGTTCACTGGCTCCCTTTTTATTTGATTTTGATTAAAATCGACATTTCTGCCAGCCTTGGGAGTCTCCTGAGTGAGACAGCAGAGTTTGATTCCTGGATTTGATCTCTCACCGTGTTGTATGGTGTTGGGAATCCCTTCCTCTAGGTGAGGGCAGAGCTTCAGATCTCTGGGCTGCAACCCTGGGAGGGGTGAGGTGGCTTTGATGGGGCTTTTCACCACTCTGCACCAGCCAGGCATTCCCAGCAACACCAGCTTCCCAAACATCAACAGCCATGGCTGGTGCCAGTCTCCCATCCCTCCATGATAATCCTAGTTAATGCTCACCTGGAAAGACCAGGTCTTGTGGAGAACAGGGTACTCTGTGGCTTAGGTTTGCACAGACCTTTGTGTTTTGAGAGCCAGGGGTGCTGGGGAGTCCTTTTCTCCACCCAGATGGCAGGTTGGGATGTTGTGAACTTAGGCTGGGAACTGAACAGCCCATCATGTTCTCTCTGCAGAAAGCTGAGGAAGGTTTATTGGCTTAGATAAACTGTCCAAAGGTTGGTGAAGTAATTAGTTGGTCTGACAGTGCACATTAACTGATTTGTTTAGTGTGGAATAGGCAGTGTTTGTAGATATTTAAATCATCCTGAGAAGTGGCTGTTCAGAGTCATGGCAGGACTGTGATCTATGAAGCACTGCAGACAGACCTGTTCCCTCCCTGAGCTCTGTGGAAAGTGAGCTGATGATTTAATCCAGTCCTAGTGCCAGAGGGAATTCTGTCCTTAGTGGCATCTGCTCTTTCTCTGGTGCAGGCATTTGCTTCTGTGTGGCTACCAGGTGAATGAGGCAGGGAGCAGGGCTGGCTGAAAGCCAAGGTGTTCTGAGGTGTTCTGGGGTTGTTTTCCTGGTGGTTTTGGTCCTTGGGATCCCTGAGCCAGCTCAGTGCACGGCCTAACGAGCACCAGTGCTGGCAGCCCGGGCAGAGTGGGTGGGTGACAAGGGCAGAGACAACTTGCACTTTGGGCATCTTAAATTGGTAGCAAAAAGGCAACCTGAATTGGCATGCCTGTTTGTGTAATAGTTCACTGATTTCTGGCAGGAGTTAGTTGTGTTTGGGTTCTCTGGGATCTGGGGACAGAAATGTCAGAAGCTTCACTCCAATGACCGAGGCTTTGAGCTTCCTGTGCAGCTTTTTGCCAAATTAAATGGAGCCAGAAATCTCAGGACCAGCAGCTGTGGGGGGTTTAATCCCACCCAGCTCTAGATTAGCCATGGCACATTCTTGCAACCACAGGCAAAACAATTTAGTGTAGACAGCTGTTCTGATAAACCAGTCTGGGAACCCTGCCCTCGTTGCAGTGTTTGATGTCTGGTGGTCACAGAAGTTGTTTGCCAAGTGATGGCGAGAGAAAGTTGCACCCATTTGACAGCAGTTGCATGTTCTTGTCACTGCTGTGATGGCAATACCACGGGGTGACCAACAGTGCCATCAATGGGTTTAATTTGAAGTGCTATCTCTACCTGATTAATACAGATCAACACTAGCTGGCATCGTCCTTGATGGAGGAGGACAGGGATGACTGAAAACTGGGGGGATGTGGTGACCTTGGACAACATTTGAGTGGGTGAACAGAGGCAAAGCCTTAAGATAGTTTAGAGCCCTCAAAAATGGCCAGTTTAGGTCTCTTCATGGGTTTAGAGCCCTCAAAAATGGCCAGTTTAGGTCTCTTCATGGGTTTAGAGCCCTCAAAATGGCCAGTTTAGGTCTCTTCATGGGTTTAGAGCCCTC
>JAOEGS010002031.1:21664-46284 GCA_025447755.1 Corythornis vintsioides | reverse complement strand
AGCAGAGGGGTGGGCACTGGCACAGGGTGCCCAGGGAGGTGGTGGAGGCCCCACCCCTGGAGCCATCCCAGGTGGGGTTGAGGAGGCTCTGAGCACCCTGCTCTAGCTGAGATGGCCCTGCTCTAGCAGGGCTTGGGCTGGGGGAGCTCTGCAGCTCCCTTCACCCAGACACTGCTGGGGTTCTGTGATCCACAGGCACACATTCCTGGTGTGCTGGCACACTGGAAAGCCCTGTGTGTGTTAAGTGGCTGAGCCATAGAGATTGACAAATGCTCTCATGCCTGGAGTGTTTGGGAGAGGATTTTGTTACCCTTGTAATAAATAAATGTCATTTCAAAGTATTGAAAACCTAGAAAGGGCTAAGAGAACACCTAAGAGCAGAAGACTAGTTAGTAGCTTAAACAGAAAACATTTACAGTTGGTTTGTCTGGGATGAAAAATGTCTGTTTGCTGACCATATCTGGAAACTTGTATTAGATGAACTACTTTTTAGAATCCTCTTTGGTTTAAAACATTATTGAAGACCAAAAACTTTAATGCTAAGCTTGCTGACAAACTGTATTGCAATTGCTGAGTGAAAATGCAATAAATCTAGAGGATATTGAAAAAAATCCTTGATGTTTTCTGAGCCTGGGGGTAAAATGTGCTGGTTTAATTATTCTGTGCAAGTTGGTGCTATCAAGTGAATTTCTTTATTATCATGAGAAGCTGAAATTATTATTTTAAGCTCTTATTTGGTTCTTTTTCTTCTCCACAGAAACTTATAGCATATGGGCACTTGACAGGGAATGCTCCAGACAGTACAGCTCCAGGCAAAAAATTAATTGATAGGATTATTGAGACAATATGTGGCTGTTTTCAAGGACCTCAAACAGACGAAGGGGTTCAGCTACAAATAATAAAGGTAATATGGTTAATATTTCTAATATTTATAGTGGTGACAGCAGGATGACAGAGCTCCAAAGCAGAAGTGTTTAATTTGTAAATATAATGGCAATTTAAAAATATTTTCTTAGCCAGTTTGAGGTGGAAACTGCCCATTTTGTGCTCCTCTCTCCCACTGCTCAGTGGGTGAGTTTGTGGTTGTGACCTGAAGTCTTGCACACAGGCCACTGGGTGAAATTTCCCAGCAGATCAGTGGAGCTTTCTAATTGTGAGGAATTAGTGTCAGACCATCCTGCCCTCCCCGTGGGGAGGGTGGTAATTAAGCAGCAGATTTTAAAATCCAGTTTGGAGTTACTTTCTGAGCTGCAATCCGAGCTGGCATTGTCATCACCATGGCAGCTTGGTGCTCTTCTGTCCTAGACTTCTGCTTCAAGGAGATCCAGGTCTTCTTCCCATGGCTCTCAGAAACCTGTGGAGTTGGTACCAAGAGGTGTTTCTGGGGAACCTGAGCAGTTTTCTGGTTTTACCCATTAATTATGGGTGTTTATTACTGGAAATGATCATGCTGGCCAAGAGAAGTTCAGCACCTAGTGGGGCTCCCACACCCTGCTGCTACAACAGTTGTCTTTTGAGTGGCTGAGATGCTGAGCAGTGGTGAAGAATACAATTAGTTCTGAGGAGAGGAGTGTTTGTTACCTCCTCTTCTTGTGTCTGTGCAGTATCTGGAGGTGTTGATGTTTCCTGCAGATCCTATTTCCTTGTTTTCCAGCAGAGAAGGCAGTTTCTCCTCCTCCTTCTCACAGCTCAGACCTCCCTTTTCCTTGACACACTGCTCCAGCAGATAGTTGTTACAAATGCTGGGTTATGCTGCTGCTGTCTAGACTTGTTGTGTTGTTTTGCCCAAGCATCAAAAACATCTTTCATGTTGGGAAGGGAAAGTTTTGCTGCTGTCAACTTGCAGTGCCTGAAACAGGTATCCCCCTCTCCCTGCAAAACCTCCTCTCCAAGGGCTGGGACAGAGAAAGCTCCTGTGGAAGGACCCAAAATAGAATGAGGTGATGCTAACAGTGTTTTTCCAAAGGTTTCCTTTGTGCCTGAGGAACAGCCATGGGGAGCAGTACAGTCAAGTAGGCTTTTTCTTTTTTTCCTTAATCATCTCTCCTTAGCTCACACTGAAGATGGATGAAAACAGATGAGCTAAGTGTGACAGGAGGAGTGGGAACTCAGCTGCCAACAGCCTTGAGCAGCAAATCTTTACCATGCTAGAAAAGAGCAGCCTACTGCTGAGAGTCCATGGCCAGTGAGCTGCTGCAGTGGCTTGCTGTGCTGACCTCTGCAGAGGGGTGGGTTTCTGCCTTTGCTCCCAGGCATTGGCCTCCCTTCTTCTGCCATACAGTTTGAATTGACTAAAATAACTTTTTAAAGCATACAAACAAAACCAAACAGCAGAAAAGCACCTGTGGCCTGTTTAGTGGTTTTGTTTGTAATTGTATTCATTGAAATGGCACAGGTGGCTCTGTGCCCCAGGTCCATTGCAAAGCAAGCAGTGAGTGTGTGGCTGGGAGGAAGGCAGAGCTCTTGTTCCACCTCCCAAGGACGTGTGTTGCTGTGCAGCAGTTGGAGATCCTGTGTAATCCTGCTTAACTGTTCCTTCTCCTGGCCCTGCTAGCTGGTGAGCTGGGAACTGGGCATGACTCAGCCTGAGCTGGCTCTGCATGGCCAGCAGTGTGAAAGGTATTAGCAAGAGATGGAAGTTAAAATGCTTATTTCATCCCCCTGCACCTTTTCCCTGGTGTCCCGAGTGCTCTGTGAGGTGGGGCTTGCATTCTCTTCTTCCCATTGATCTGGGCAGTGGTTTCTGAAGGGGTAGAGTGAGCAGGGGATGTTTTGTCCACTTGTTGGTGCTGTGTGTGGACAGAGGTGCTGGCAAAGTCAGTAAGAGAAAGGAGTTTTGGTAAGTAACTCACACAACACTTCGCTTTGGGTTTTAACTGTGATAAGCTTAGTATGAGGTTGTCATCGCTCCCAGTTCCTTCTTACCCTAAACATCCCATTAAATCATTAACTCTCTCAGAGTCTAATGCATAAAATTCCCTGATTTCAGTGTAAACAAGCCCTGTTGGGTGTAAACATGTGTGTTCTCTCCTGCACCAAGCTCTTCCCCTTTCCCTGCACACCTCTGACACGACTGCACACCCTGCCCTCAGCTCCATCTGCCTCTGGCTGCTGTTTCATCCACATTCACATCACATAAAGAGAGTGCATTCCTGATTTCTGTGACCTGATCTTAAAAAGAAAATGAGAAACAGGCACTGTCTCCCATGGGAGGAAAGAAAGAAGGGACTTTCTGCAGAGGGCAACCCACAGTTCTGGCACCTACCCACAGGGGAGTTTATAGGGGTAGTTATCCCACTTAGAGCTGCCCAGGCTCATGCTCTTTGTTCTTCATGCTACATTTGTTAGTAAACCAGCTTCTGGACCCTTTGGATTGCTTTCCAGATTTAACAGGTAGTCTGTTGCTCATGTTTTGTGTCTAGAAAATGCTGGGATGACCTTTATTAACTACCTGTCTGATAACTATTGGTTCTTTCTTGCTGTTACACACTATGGAACATCTATGTCCCAGATACATTGATTAAAAACAGTCTAAACTGAACTTGGTGTGTGCAAGTCTGATGTGGCCACAAGAGTACAAGGGAGAACTTAAACTGAAGTTCAGTTCTTTTATTTTAGAACTAATCCAATTTTGTTATTTATTAATTTGCAAACTATTTGCTTGACAAGAGAAGTTTTGACTGTAAATTATATGTGTGTGTTTGCTCATTCAGGCTCTGCTCACTGCAGTAACATCTCAACACATAGAAATCCACGAGGGAACAGTGCTGCAGGCTGTGAGAACATGTTACAATATCTACCTAGCAAGCAAAAATCTCATCAATCAAACCACAGCCAAGGCCACTCTCACACAGATGCTCAATGTCATCTTTGCACGTATGGAAAACCAGGCAGTGAGTATCTTGGGGTCCTTACATCAACACCAGCTCTGGAGAGCAGACTGGCTTGAGAGGTTTGTTTTGTCATTATTAGTAAAGCTGTTTGGCTTTCCTAACAATGTGGAGAGAAGAATGGAATCTGGTGTCTTGGTTTTGTGCTCTGCACTCTGAAATAGGAGGAAATGTG
Organism: Corythornis vintsioides; assembly: GCA_025447755.1. Taxonomy (NCBI): domain Eukaryota; kingdom Metazoa; phylum Chordata; class Aves; order Coraciiformes; family Alcedinidae; genus Corythornis; species Corythornis vintsioides. Next base: position 42,219 of record JAOEGS010002031.1, on the reverse strand, counting down.
GGGTTTTTTGGGTGAAGGATCCACTAAACTCAACTAGCCTGTGTCTCACAGTTTGCTGCTTTCTCCTGAGGCTCTGTCTGCTGTAGTCTTTTGGAAGTGCTGCTCTCTTCAGTTTTAATTCCTGGGTTTGTTGTTGGTTGGTTGTTTTTATTTTCCCCCTTGATGTTCAGTCAGTTTCCTATTACTTTTGTTTTATTTTAGTCTTCCCCTCAATTCCACATGCTCATTCCTGAGTTCTCCAGTGGATCCCTCTTTGTCAGGGCTTTCACATACAATAAAGACAATAAATCTGTCCTGATTTTCTCTGTGCAGTGCTTTATATGTGGCCACATCCCCTGGCTGAACTTGTGCCAGGGTGGGCAGCTCTGGGCCTTGTGTAGTTGTCATCTCTCTGCACAGCTCAGGTGTGGAACTGTGTAGAGCACAGTAATAAATCCAGTAATAACACATGCTCTGGAAGTGTCCCAGCTCTCTGAAGGTGCTGTGTGAGCACAGACAATAGAGGCTTTGTGTTTATAAAATAACATATACCATGTGTACACAGCTCATTGTTTTGTTTAGATCCTGAAATTGCTGTGTGGTTGCAATGTTTGTGCAGCTTCAGGAAGCCAAACAGATGGAAAAGGAAAGACACAGACAGCAGCACCATCTCCAGCAGTCCCCAGTAAGCCATCATGAGCCTGAGTCACCTCAGCTGAGACACATCCCCACCCAGACTGACCAGCTGGCCAAAGAGCAGGAGGGGGAGCTTGACCAGGGCTCCAGTGATGTGGACAAGAACCTCCAGGAAGATCTAGAGGCAGAGAATGGATCTGACATCTCCAGTGCTGAAAACGAGCAGACAGAAGCTGACCAAGCCACAGCAGCAGAAAGTAAGCAGGGCATATTTCTGTTTCATGCAGGGAGGGAAAAGGTCTGTAAAAGGAAAGGCTTGAGGAGTGTGATTTCTCTTCTCTCTCCCAAGGCTGGAGTCAGGCATAGATTTCAAAGAGCTGATTGACCCAAAATGCCTGTTGTCCTTGTTAACCCTCATCACGTGGGTCCTCTAGTCCCACACTCTGTTGTAGTCACTGTAGAAAAGATCCCTCTCTGCTCCTGTGTAATATTGTGAGAATAATACCTCAAAAGCTGTGAGTTTTCAGTGTTTCATGAATGTGGAAATACAAATACAATACTGATGTCTTTTGGTGGCATAGGCCTGTAGATTAATTACCATGTAGAGGTTAAAATCTGGAATGAATTTATTTTGCAAATGCTGTTTTCAAAGCATTCAAACACAGGGGTTTTTTAACATCTATTTTCCTATTAATAGATTTGCAATTGAATTTTTAAATATTAACTGCAAGTAAAATAACTCTTTCATTTCTGAGCTTTTCATTAATATTTCTTTGGGTTTGTTTTTCTTTCTAAAGGTCTTTCTAAAGCTGATGGAGCAGCTTATGATGGAGAAAGCAATGAGTGTGAAGAGAAGGCCCAAGAGATTGTGGAAAGCATTGTGCAGGAAATGGTCAACATAGTAGTTGGAGGTACTGGGTTAATGTCTCTGCAGGCTCAGTCTTGGCATAGGAATATTTTTTAACACCTCTGAATATTGAACAAAAGCATGTCATTCTTTTGAGTAAGTTTGCCAAAGAAAAGTTGTCTGACCTTAGCTGTGCTCTAGTTAATAGTAAAGCAGACAGGATTTCAGACACCAATTTACTCTCTGTGTGGGAGACTAATGCTCTTTTTCAAATACAGTTTCTTGTTCCTTTGTTTTTTGTGTTCTGTTGCCACATAAACCCTTCACCAGTGGCCTGTCTCTAGTAGCAGTGTGGCACTACAGCTGTCACTGTGTTGGAAGGCATAGATCAAACCAGTGCCTTCCCCAACAAATACTTCCTGGGAACTTGGTAGACCAGTGAACCAACCTGTAAATGTTAAGTAATGTAAAGTTAGAAGTCATTTTTAATTGTCATTGTCATTAGTGGAAATTAAAAATATTCAGTACTTTTTTAGTTCTGTAATGCCATGTAATTCTGCTTAAATGCCTCATGGTGCTACTTTGCTTTGGCTGGTTTAGTATTTGAAAGTTAGACTTAAAAACTCTCTTTCGTGTCAGTTCTCATGTCACGTTTGTTTATTTGACATCTTTCCTGGCAGATGTGGAAGGGACTGCTGAACACACAGGTGGTGATGGCACAATGGTGACTTTAGAGGATGGCAGTGACAGTGAAAACATTCAGGCAAATGGAATTCCAGGGACTCCAATTTCTGTTGCTTACACACCATCTTTACCTGATGACAGGCTGTCTGTCTCTTCCAACGATACTCAGGTACAGGCAGCTGTCTCTGGGGTCATACTGAACTGTAGAAGCTCTACCTGTGGCCCAGAGCTTGTGCACAGAGTGGTTGAGATCATTCCAGAATGCAAATTACTCAGATAAATTTAATTTTTATCCTGGCATATTTTTAGCTGCCCTATAGAGTAAATCATTCCAAGAGCAGAGAACTCAGTTCCCTGTTTCTGAATCTGGAGTTCAGGGTATGCAGTGAAGGCTGTGGCCAATTATAGACACACTTGTATGATGGCAGTCTGCTCTTTTCAGATGATAAATAGAAATTCCAAGCCTGTAGCATGACCTTACTGTAGTGATTTCAAATGAGAAGTTTGATGCCTGAGAGGATCTGATTTTCAGCAACAAAAAGATGTGATAAACCACTCCCTGTGCTGTGTCTGACACCAGCTTGTATCAGTTGACAGGGATCTGCTGTCAGAGCATCCAGAGTCACTAGGTTTGGGACTCATACAGTCACATATGCCACAGAAATAACAGGTTAACATGAAACACCTTGGAATGCCAATAGGAGGAAGGACAATACAGAATTGCAGGAACTTAGTAGAGGTGATTATTGTACTGTAGACATTTTACCAACTGTATCTCACCACAGATATGTCACTGCTTTCATTCTCTTAAAATGTCAAGTTGGGTTTTTTTTAACTAGTTATCTACTGAAAAAGCCTGAAGGCAATTAACTGCAGGTTACCTTACTTAAACTTGACCTATCTGATTTCATTACAGTCTGCAATTAATTCTTTTTACTCAGGTGGTAATTTTTATTAGTGAGTTTGTTGATTTTAACTGGAATTGCAGAGTATTTTATTTTGTTTTAGTTTACTCTTAGACCATAAACCTATAGTGAATTGGTTATATTTGTATAATGTGTTAACTTCTTGTTGCTAGGAGGTGGGGAATTCCCTACACAGCCTGCTAATGCAAAATGGAATACTGAAATATGTTAACTTCTTTAGGAATCTGGAAATTCTTCAGGACCTACTCCTGGTGCTAAGTTTTCCCACATTTTACAAAAGGATGCCTTCCTTGTATTCAGGTCACTGTGTAAACTCTCCATGAAGCCCCTGTCAGATGGACCACCAGATCCAAAGTAAGTAGGATTAAGAGTTCTCATCATTAATCTTTCCCACTTGCAAGTTAAAAATAAATTATTTAAATATTTTTGGAGCACCTTCAGTGATTGAGGAAATAAAAGTATAGTAAAGAAGGCTTAGAAAACTGTGTTGTGAACAAAAAGAAGCTGTCTACAGATGGGTGCCAGTGTTAGCTGTCAGTGTTGGCAGAGAGCTTTGCTTTTCTGATCTTGAATAGAGTTTATATTTATATAAACCTATTTATATATAGGTTTTTTTGTTTGCAGATGAGGATCAATTGGTAATAATTTTCCAGAATAATTTATTGCTTAGATATTAAACCTGTAGTATGACTTGTGTTGACACTCAAAGGCCCAGCATTCTTCAATTCCAAGCTCTACCTTTTAAAGCAGGTACCTTGAAAATAGTTTCAATTAATCACTGATATGTATCATGAATTTAAGCTGAAAAAAAAGAAAGTAGTAGAAAGGGTTTTGAAGGGTTAGTGTGGAACTATTTTCAGATTGCTAGTGCTGTGGAAGGCAGGACATTCCAGAGTGCAGTCTGAGGCATGGAGAAGAGAGCTGCTGTTGAGAACTTGCAGGAAATGCCATGGGAACCCTGTGGTTTTAGTCACTTCTCTGACACTCACCATGTATTAAAGGCTTTAATGGATTAACTCTCTCAGGAAGAGCAAGAATGGCTGTTCAGGACTTGGAGGATCTCCTCTGAATACACAGAGTCCTTGGTGCTCAAATGAGAACTGGATAAGCTCTTCATAGAGAACAAATTGGAAGAAGCAGCATTTAGGGCAACAAGAATTAGCTGCAAAGACATCCTGCACTTGGAAAAGTGCCTGGAATTTATTGGTGGTTCTAAGGCATTGATGGCTTTTTGAACTCTTACAAACAGGCTGTAATTGGAAGAGGAGGTGTAGGGTATCTGCAGCATTAAAGAAGCATCTTGTTTGCTGCTTTAAAAATCATCTTTCCAGTGAAATTAGCTGTGAAGTCTTTAATGAAAGTATTTGTAAATTTTAGTTAACTGGATGGGGAGCTTTAGCTTAAAATCTCAGGGCTGGGATTTGAGATCAAGGTTATGGTTCCTGGGAACCTGCTTAATGTCTCCATCTCCTTTCTCCCTGGAATAAAATGAGGGAGAAATTTCTTGAAGGTTCACTTTTTAGTCCTTCAACTTGTTTAAAATGAAGTGGAGTTTAGACATCATCAGAACTGCTGAGGTCAGCAAGGTAGGACCAGTCATGAGCTGGCATTTGCTGGGAGTAGGCAGTATTTCTTATCTTATTTATGATTGAAATACTCTTCTTACTTAATTCTTGTGTTTCATAGCAAAGTGTGGTCTGGTCATGTGGGCTCAAGGTGATGACTTTGAAAGAGGCTCTTGTGCTGGGCTCCATGCAGCTGTGTGGAGAGCTGCTCTGCTGCATTGTGTTGTCTTGAAGCACTCAGGCAGTGTCTGGGCTGTAGTGTAGGGGAAAACTGCTGCTGTTGTCTGAGAAGTGTGATCAGGCAGTGGGTGGCTGTGCAAGGAAAGCTCTGGACTCTCCAGTTGGGTAGATCCAGTTATGGCTGCACCTGCTCTTCAGGAGACCCAGGTGAGCAGAGGTGGGAATGCTCTTCACCAGAAGCTTTTCACCCAGACACTTGATTGTATTTTCATAGATGCAGGTTTCCCTGGCACTTTTTCAGAGGTGTGTTTTGCTTTCTGGCTGGTTTTGGTCGGAAGCAGAACTAGAGGCAGAGTCCTGCCAGCACCTGGAGCTTTCCCCAGGCAGCAGCGTTACTGAGGAGCCCTTGACAACGCTGCAGCTGCCTCACTCTGCTGCTGCTGGCCTAAAACAGCCATGCTCTGTATCTCAGCTGGCCTGGGAGTGGCCTGGGGCAGTGGCTGATGAACACTTCCCAGACCCTGTGTCTCAGAAGAGAGATGCCAGTGTGGGGAGGAAGAGGGTTGGGTGGCACAGCTGGTATCTCTGGTCGGACTCTGCTGCCCTGCTGGCAGGAGGGGAGGAAGAGGAACCTTTTACTAGTCAGTGTCTTCAGATGGGCTGGGTGTTTAGATGGGATCTGCCAACGTCCCACTGAGAGGAAAGGTTGCTCCCTTCCTCCTCTGGCTAAGAGGGGCAGCAGAGAGAGGGTCAGTAGTAATAGAGCAGCAGCTAGGGAAGGTTGCTCCTGCCCACCTTCCTGCCTGGAAGCACCCACTTCAGCAGACCATCTGAACAACTCTTTCTACACCAGCTTGTGTCAAATTCGGGTTGATTTCGTGGATGTTCCACATCCAGTGGTGTGTAGTGGCTGTGAGAGCCTGTTAGGGTGCTGCTGACTGCCTGCTGTGCTGTGTTGCAGATCTCACGAGCTGCGGTCCAAGATCCTGTCCCTGCAGCTGCTCCTGTCCATCCTGCAGAATGCAGGACCTGTCTTCAGGACAAATGAGATGTTCATTAATGCCATCAAGCAGTACCTGTGTGTTGCACTCTCAAAAAATGGAGTCTCGTCAGTTCCAGAAGTTTTTGAGCTCTCACTTTCCATATTCCTTACCCTCCTCTCAAACTTCAAGACTCATCTCAAGATGCAGATTGAGGTATGTTACATGACTTCTAATTTCAGGGGCAGGGAGGGTGTTAAGTGAAGGTTTGTTTGTATTTCTGGGCAGCTTGCTCTGGCTTAGATGAATTTCTTTTCCTTTCTGAGCCTCAGCCCTTGTGTGAGGCTGCAGAGAGCTGCATTTGGCCCGTGCTGTGTCAGTAGGGTATCGTGTTCTGGTCGCTTGTCTGGTGATTTTGATGCCTTTTTGGGGAAGGAACAGTAGAATTTTCCAGTATTTCCTTAAGCAGAGCTTGGAGAGAAACAGGACAAAGCAGAGTGGCTCAGAGTGGAGCTCATGAGGCAGAGCTGCTCTGCTGGCACACAGCCTGCTTCCCAGAGCTCAGCGCTCTGCGGGTGGGTGGTAAATCCATGGCACTCCAGCTGCCCTGGCAGGAGTGGGGTGAGTTTCCATCTCTGCCATCCTTTCCCCAGATTCCAGACAGAGCTGAGGAGAACTGGATGCAGGATACTCTGCTGTGGCAGCTTCTAGAATATGCTGAGCTAGGACCATGGTAGCAGGGCTGCAGTTCCTCCTCACAAAGATGAAAGCCAAAAAAAAGCTTGATGCTGCCACACTGCCCAGCTACTGCAGAGTACCAGGGACAGCAGTTTCTAGAAATTTACCCTTTTTGCTGGTTGTCAGTGAAGAATTTCTCTTCTTCCAGCTACTGCTCCTAAAGGTTATTCTGAAGATGTGGGTAGACAAGTAGATAACTTCACATTCAGTTGTGTCTTGGAGCTGTAAGAAGAGCCATATGCTCTGATTTGTAATATGCAAAATCCTGTATTTTGGGACTGAGGCTGCATTCTTCATCTGTGTAACAAATGTTGAGCACGTTTTAAAATAATAAGTTCAGATTCTATTGGAAGTGACCCTCCTTTTGTCCTTTGACTTAAATATTCAGCTCACACTACCCTCTGACAGGTTAAACACCTTGAGTGGTACTTTAATTGCATTGTAGCCATGTTTCTAAATGGGTCAGTGAATATGTTGGCAGCAAATAGAATCCTAGGTTTTGGGGTGTCATTTAGCTGTACTTAGCATTACCATCCCTTCATAGCTGTGAATAAGCCTTATTTTCAGGTGATCAAATGAAATCATGAGCTTTTTTTCCTGGTTTTCTTTTCCAATATGCTAGGAATAAAGTCTCAGCTCAGTGACATGAATTGCAATAGGTAGCACAGTGATAGACAGCATTAAAAAATATCTGAAATGTAAATAATCAGTGTGGTTTGGAGAAGCTGTTCATTCTGAGAGATGCTTGTCCAAAGCTGACACCAGAAGGAAGAGGTCAGCTCTGTGTTGAAAGCACAGAGTTCTTAAAATATAGATTAAAAAATCAGAAAGCAGCAAATATGTAACTAAGGAATGCTCACAGCACGACCCTGATTAACATTTTATGTCTTCCTCTGGATTACATAAAGTTATGGCTAAAATCAGTCTGGTACCCTTGTGTGTATTTAAGGGCTTGAAAGTGTTTAATCTGCTGTGTTGAATTTATATTTTGTAGGGCTGTTTTCCTTGTTGAGACTAATAACTGGGATTGTGCTGTGTGCCTTTTTCCCTGAAGAGGCCAATAAAATGGAAATACTGTTAGTGGCTTTGCTTGAGGAAATAGTTTACCATCAAAGTTGCTTAAAAAGCAGTGTTGCTGATTTTCCCCAGACACATAACTTAAAGCAAAGTTAACCTCACGCTTTTCTCTACCTGGCTAATAGCATACAACTCTATAAAAATTCAGTGATAGGTGGGAATAGCTAATATGAAATGAAGTGCTGTGCCTGACCCTTCTTCCAATAATCTAATGCCACAGGGTGATTATTTTGTGTCAGGTTATTTCCCTTCTGATGAAGGCCTGATACTTTAAATTGGTGTAAGTGGCAGGTGGTTTGTTTGTGCCATAAAATCATCATCTCCTAGAGAAAATCCATGGTAAGATAACACCTCTCCCTTCAACATCCCAAATCAACTCTCAGCAGCACTTTACACTTCTTTGTTAGTCTAAATTGTCCCTCAGGTCTTTACACCTTCTGAGTGATCAGAATATAAACCAAATTTTCAGCTGGACCAAACTCCAGAAATACATCAGTAATAATTCGCATTCCTAATCTGAATGCTGTATCTCCTCTCTTTCTTATCTTCTGCACCTCTGAGGTGCTGCTTTCAGAATCACATCAGAATATTGCCCATCAAAGTTAGTGACTTCTTTTTTTAATAGATTTTATTCTTTTTTCCTCTCTCTCTTCCTGGAATATTTATTAGGTTTTCTTCAAAGAAATTTTCCTGTATATCTTGGAAACTTCAACCAGCTCATTTGATCATAAATGGATGGTGATACAAACTCTGACAAGGATATGTGCAGGTATTAAAGACCCTTTGGTTCTAGTGTTTACATTTTTATCCTAAAGAACAACACTGCACTTGCCTTTCATTAAATCATCATTTCATTGTGAAGTCTCCTGCTTCAGCAGGGGGGGTTGGACTGATCTCTAGAGATCCCATCCAAGCCCCCCTCTGCTGGGATTCTGGATCCAGTTTTTGTTCCAGGTTTGACAGTGTCTCTCTGCCCACAGATGCCCAGAGTGTAGTGGACATCTACGTGAACTATGATTGTGATTTAAATGCAGCAAATATCTTTGAAAGGCTGGTGAATGACCTGTCAAAGATTGCTCAAGGAAGGGGTAGCCAAGAGCTTGGCATGTCCAATGTTCAGGTAAAAAATTCCACCAAACTTTGTGAGTTTCATGTCTCTTGGCATCAGAGGTTTGGAGTAAACTCTCCATTGCACTAATGTGTTGCTTCTGAAATCTTTTTCTAGGAGCTAAGTTTGAGAAAAAAAGGATTAGAATGCTTAGTCTCAATCTTGAAGTGCATGGTGGAGTGGAGTAAGGATCAATATGTAAACCCCAACTCTCAGACAACACTTGGTAAGACATAACTCATGTTTTTTCTGGCTTTAAAAGAGGCACTGTAGCACTTCAGTGCATTTTTACATAAATTATTTTATATATATATTGATACTGCTGATGACCAGATTGGGAAAACCTCTTGCATTAAAAAGAGAGAGGAGTTTTTGTTTAGTATTGTTATTTTCCTAGCCAAAACACAAGCAGGAGATATCTCTCAAAATAAATAAGATTCTTGAAGATAACCCCAGTAGGATTTAGAAGCCTTCAGAGAGGATGTGAAGATGTGATTTGATTTTCTTTCTGCTGCTGTATAGATTTTGTCTGTATGTAACCCTTTCTAATTGGTAGGCCAGGAGAAGCCCTCAGAGCAGGACAGCAATGAAACCAAACACCCTGAGACAATTAACAGATATGGAAGCTTAAATTCCTTGGATTCTACTGCTTCATCAGGAATTGGCAGCTACAGCACACAGATGTCTGGCACTGACAACCCAGAGCAGTTTGAGGTCCTAAAGCAACAAAAGGAAATAATAGAACAAGGAATTGACTTGTGAGTGCCCTTTTATCACCCATGGGAGGGTGGATTCTTTTGGAGCTATGAAGATTCCTGGGTTTTTCTTCCTTCTCCTCATAGATACTCATCTTGTGTTAGGAAAAAAAACTCTGGATGTAACAGCACTTACTCTGGTGAATGGTGCTGAATGGTGTCCCCTTTGGAACCTGTCAACAGTGTTTTGTGTTAACCTAGTTCCTCACAGCTAGAAGATGAGTACTCTGAATGTTTGTTCTGCTTTTTCTCCAGACCTGCTTGACTAAAAATAAGATTCTAATATTTGGGTTAAAAGGTGGTTGAGCTGGTGATTGGTCAGACATGATCTGGTTCAGTGTACACATTACTGATGAAAACACCAATTGCTTAAGCTGATAATCCTTTGATTAACTTGTCATAATTAGAGCCAGCAGATAGGATCATCTCTCAAGGCTGTCACATGAGTCTTCTGTGTGATTCCAGCCTCACCAAAGTGAGGGGGCTTTATGCAAAGAGAAACTTCTGTAGTGAGTTCTCAGTCCCTGGACAAATGCCATGGCCTTTTAATGTTTCACATTTCAATAGTTAGCTGGTCTTTGTCTTCTGTGCATCTCCATTCTAACAGACACCTCCTGATTTCTTGATGGGTTCATACAGATCAAGACAGAGAGTAACAGAATGAAATTATTTCCAAGCCAAGACTTTACTGTTTCTGTGGAATACTTTTTCTTCATAGTGCCAGAGTAAATGATAGTGTTTAGCTCTCTTTCCTGGGAGCTGATTGGCAGCCATGCTGGCAGTTATATAGCAAAAAGGAGCAGGAGGCTGGTTACAGTGCAAAAAAAACCCCAAAACATAAAATCCTCCAGTGATGAAGGGAATAACCACAGCAGGCAGCAGCTCGTTCCTATCCCATGCACAGTTTGATGCAGGAAAAATATTTAATCCATTGATTTTCATCCACAATTATTGACTCTCTACTAAAACTGGTGAGGCTTTGTGCAGGAGCAAAAGGGTTAACTCTCATTCCACCCTCCTCTTGATTGTACAGGTTCAATAAGAAACCAAAGAGGGGGATTCAGTACCTGCAAGAGCAAGGGATGCTTGGCACTACCCCTGAAGATATTGCTCAGTTCTTGCATCAAGAGGAGAGATTAGATTCAGTAAGAAATCTCTTTTCCTGCTGCTTGTTTTTGCTCGTGCTGTTGTTGTTGCACTAATTGCAAATGATGTGGTGTGGTTTAAAGTGTGTCATGTTACTGTACAGGGATCACAAGGACACTTCTTTCTCTTCTCTAATATGGAGCATGCACTCTAGCTGTACCCTGTACAGCCTGTGCATCCTGCAGTTCAGCAAGGTGCAGAGGGAAGACTGGCCTTGACTCAGAGCTTGTCTGCAGTTGCTGCTGAAGCTGGAAGCAACTTCCCAAGCCATGTGTACTTCAGGGCAATGAGGGACTGCCAGAGACACTGACTTTCAGAGCCAGCTAAAAAGCAGCATGCCACAGCAGCATGAAAAGCAGGTTTTGCTGCCTCCCCAAGGAAAGTTATTAGGTCCAGATGAGTTATTTGAGATTATTTACAGCTACCAGCTGCTGCTGGACTTGGAAGGGTCCTGCACTGTATATCTGAGGAGACTGAGAATATCTCATGTGGATATTGTGGTGAAAACATCAGCTTTCTGAAATGGCAACTGCACCACTGGGTTCAGGAGCCACTCCCCTGAGGAAGGGCTTCCATGTGGCTGTGCTTTCAAATTTCCAGAGTCACAAATCTCCCTGTTAGATCAGCCAGTGAAACAGATATTGAGCCTGTTTACATCTCCCAGCAGCTCTATCTGAACACACAGTTATTTTCACTGGACTGTGTTGGCACTGACAGTGACCAGCTTGGGTATGAGTAGCAGCTATTTATACTGGAGCCCCACTTGCATCTGGTTGAGATCTGCATAATAATAAATTGGGAATAAAGTGGAGTTTAGTCAGCTTTTCATTCCTGTAGTAAGTTTCCTAACTACAAAAATCATTGCAACAGAAAGCAAGCAATCCTTGGTAATACTAACCAGTGGAGAGCAGGCAGATATGAGCTTGTGAGAACATTACTTGGTAATATTAACCAGTGGAGAGCAGGCAGATATGAGCTTGTGAGAACATTATGATGGAAATATGGCCAAAATACTTTGCTTGGGAGCAAGGAGGAGAAGCTGGAGTGTGTCTTAGTTACCTGATTGATTCTGTGGCACGCATGGGCAGTGTGACTCTTGTACTGATGATTCCAATCTAAATGCACTGGTTTGTCTTTTCTGTTCTTTTCAGACTCAGGTTGGGGAGTTCCTGGGAGACAATGACAAGTTTAACAAGGAGGTGATGTATGCCTATGTGGACCAACATGACTTTTCAGGGAAGGATTTTGTTTCAGCCCTGCGCTTGTTCCTGGAGGGATTTCGTCTGCCGGGGGAGGCCCAGAAAATTGATCGTTTAATGGAGAAATTTGCTGCTAGATACTTAGAATGTAACCAAGGGTAAGCCACACAGTGTCTTCAGAACTTGGGAAAGCTGAATAATAAGGGGAAAATAAACCCTCATATGTCAAATGTGCTGTTTTTCTTTCCCCCTCCAGGCAAACTCTGTTTGCTAGTGCAGATACTGCATATGTTTTAGCTTACTCCATTATCATGTTGACAACTGATCTTCACAGTCCACAGGTATGCTGCTAAAAAATGTCTGTAATCTGTACACATTAACTTCCAGGCTCTGTGACAGTGTAGCTGTAACAACTGGATGCTCAGTTTCACACCAGGCTGTGTGGAAGGAGTAGGGTGGCTTCAGAGTGTGCAGCTTTTAAGTAAGAGTTTCACAGGTGTGGAGATTCTGAAGCTGCTTTGGTTGGACTTTTGCTGTGAAGTATTTCCCTGCTCTGTGTTGAATGGGAATTGGGTGGATTTGCCTCCTAATTTCAGTCTGCTTGAAAAGATAACACAGCTCTATTTTGATAAATAGATAAATCTATTAATAAAGCAAATTTATCAGTAAACTTTGATAGAGCTCACTTCTGCAGTGTGTGCTGGTCCAAGTTGCAGTGATCAGCCACCATCATTCATTCAGGAGTGTTGAGCTCTTAGGGGGTTATGGGGTGATGTTTAAAATACAGTTTTTTGGTAACATCTGTCCAGTTGATCTGTGGCTCCTGTTGAATGTTTGTGAGTGTTGTAGTGTCCACGTGGTCTTGTGTGGCTTTGTGGGTCTGACAGTGTGATCTTGCATATGTTGGATACTTACATCTGAATCAGCAGGTTTTTGTCCTTAATGGTAACTTTCCATCTGTTAGGCAGCATTGTAACTGCTCTGAACTTGCCTCTTGTTGACACTAACAGCTGCTTTCTGGGCTCCAGGTTAAGAATAAAATGACAAAAGAACAGTACATTAAGATGAACAGAGGCATCAATGACAGCAAAGATCTCCCTGAAGAATACTTGTCTGCTATCTATAATGAAATAGCTGGGAAGAAGATTTCAATGAAAGAAACAAAAGAATTAACTATCCCCACAAAATCCACTAAACAAAGTAAGTAGTTGCAGTGTCAGCTTTCTCCCCAGTGTTTGCCCTCACTTTCATGGGCATTAAAATGAGAGATTAGGGAGCACCACCTAACTCAGGATGAGCCCCAGCTTCTCATGCCTTTCCATCTCCTTCTACCATCAGTGCACAATGCTCCCTTCAGTCCTGTGTTGAATGCAACTGCCCTTTGCATCAGAATTCCTGGAGCCCTGCACACGGGCCCTGGAGAAACCAGGTCTTGCTGTTGAACAGCCCCAGGGGCAGTGCCCTGGGGAACCCCCTGAGGTGGCAGTGCAGAGCACACACACTGCCTGTGCCTTCCATTCCTAAGGGAAATGTGGTGTTTGAGGGTGTCAGCCTCCAAAATTCTGCATTACTTGGCTTGAATGGCCCTAATTTATGCACTTCTGAATCAGTTCTTTTCCTCTCAAAAAACCCCACAGCCTTGCTTGTGTTTTGCACAGCATGAAGGTTCAGATTCCAGCTTTTCTACAGAGAGCAATGAGAGACTTGACTCTTCCAACACAGCCCCATTTGTGTACTTTTAAGTCCCAGTTTAGCCTTCTGAACAAATTGCTTACAGGAAAGTTGCATCTGGAGAAAAGAATCCCTCTTATTTTCAGGTTTTTTTCAATTAACATAATGAGTTTACTGTAGTTTTAAAGAGGGTGATGGTTGGTTTCTGCTTGGGTCTCACTTTCTGGATGAGGCTCCATTACTGAAATGAAAAGGTGATTAAGGTGCTTCTCCCTCAGAAAAAGAATTTTTGTTCTTACATAGATTGCTATGAAACTGTTGCTCACTTGGAATTTAGTTTAATGGGTGTGATATTTATGTGGTCAGTTGAGGTGATGGAGAAGAGATGTTAGTTGTACAAATCTTAACACTCTGTAAAGGTTTAAAATTAGATGACATTTCATACATAAGTTTCCTTAAAATGTATTTATTTGGTAAAAGAACTATCTTGCTGCTGTGGTGATTCCAGAGTGTAAAGAGAATTAAAGAAATACATCTGAGTGTGGCACTTAATGAAGAAATTAAAACTTATTACAATAAGTAATTGTGTCCTGAGGACACCACTGTTAAAGATGCACAAATGAGAGGGGAAAACTGTCTTCACAGGTGTTGCCAGTGAGAAACAGAGGAGGCTCCTGTACAATTTGGAAATGGAACAGATGGCTAAAACTGCCAAAGCTCTCATGGAGGCAGTGAGCCACGTGCAGGCTCCTTTCACCAGTGCAACACACCTGGAGCACGTGAGACCCATGTTTAAGGTGAGAGATGTGCTTAGATACTGAGCTAGAATATCCCTCTGGTTCTTAATACAGAATACTGGCTGGCTGACAGGACTGGGGGGAAATAGTGAAGTTTTGTGTCTGCTCTGTCGTGTTCATTTTGTAAGTTATTTCACTTGCTCCAGGACAGGAGGGATTTTGAGCCTTCCAGTTCAGTTTCATTTACTCCCTGCTGGTAGAAGCTGCATCTTGATATAATGGAGGAGTTATGAGGAGTGTCTTGAGGGGATGAAAGTATGAAGACTAGCTAAAAACTTCTTTCCCTTCTGCAAGTAGTGGTCCTTGTGTGACCCCTCTGAGCTGCTCCAGGGCAGGGAAGTCTCAAACCCCTGCCCACCACAATAAGCAGCTGGCTCCCTGGAGGGATCTGCTGCTCAGCTCCAGGCACAGGCTCATGAATCAGAGTCATGGAATCATTTTGGTTGGAAAAGAGCTTTCGGATCATGGAGTCCAACCATCCCTCAGCCCTTCCAGGGCACCACTGACCCCTGTCCCTCAGCACCACAGCTCCACGGGGTGCTTGGAAACCCCTCCAGGGGTCACAGGGACTCCACCCCTGCCCTGGGCAGCCTGGGACAGCCCTGGAGGGGAAGAAATTGTTCCTCAGCTCCAACCTCAGCCACCCCTGGGGCAACTTGAGGCTGGTTCCTCTTGTCCTTTGGTTTCTTCTTATGAACAGAGCCCAACCCCACCTGGCTCCAGCCTCCTGTCAGGACTTGTCTCCCCTGAGCTTCTTGTGCAGGCTGAACAACCTCAGCTCTCCTGTTTTTCTTGTCTTAGCATAGTTCTAGTGGAATTAACAAAGCTCTCTGCCCAATTTCACCCTGTTTTGTTATGTTTTGGTTTTTTTCCTTCTGGTATTATCAGGACAAACTTATTTTAAGTAGATACTTTTCATTTTGATGGAACCTATTGCAGAATGTGTTGTTGCTGCAATTACTGTTGCCTCTCTTCATTTCTCCCCGTGCAAAGATAAAGGTTATCCAGGGAATACCAGAACTCCAACAGACAGTTAACTGACTTAGCAACAGACATCTGACTGCCAGAGCTTTCTGGTTTCTGAAGAGGGTTGTGTGCTGGTTGCTGAGGGAGCACCAGTGCAGGCTGCTTGGGCTCTGTGTCTCCTGCCTCTTCTGTGTCTCATGTCTGTTCTTTCACCTCCTCCTTGGCAAAAAGCAACCTGGAGGTTAATGTTGTGAGTTAAGGGTGGAATGCACACTTGAGCAAGATTCTGGAATTCTGACCTTCCCCTGAAGTGCTAACAGCTGCTGATGGCCCTGGTTCTGCTTGCATTCCAGCTGGCATGGACACCTTTCCTAGCTGCCTTCAGCGTGGGCCTGCAGGACTGTGATGACACTGAGGTTGCCTCCCTGTGCTTGGAGGGGATAAGGTGTGCCATCAGGATTGCCTGCATCTTCAACATCCAGGTACAGCCCTTGATACATGCACTACCAAAGTGTTTGCTGCTGGAGCTGTGCTGTGCAGGGGCTGGAGGCTGCCTCCTCTGCAGGCACTGCTCCAGCTGATGTTTGACTGCAAGGGTTTCAACTGAAGCTGTTTTGTTGTTAAGTGCTGCTGTGCATAGGTACTGAATTTCTTGCCCCACAAGGTGACTTTTATCTCAGAGTGCTTTCCAGCTTTGTTACAAAGCTGTTCAGCTTTGTTGTGATGTTTCAGAAAATAAGCTTTTCTGTCCTGTTTCCTAAGCTAAATGTGCCTGTTTGAAATGCTGCTCTCAACTTCAGAGAGATTAGACTAATCTGAGACTTCTGTAGTTGGATACCACTTCAATAAATATGGCCCTGCAACTGTCATTCCTGATGTAATGCACCAAGTGTATCTTGCATTAAGCACAATGCCAAGAATTCCAGACTCTCTGGCTCCAGAGGGTAATTCTGATTAACTTGGGCACTTCCCCCCACCCCATTTTTATTTTTTTCTATTTTAAAACTCATCAGCAGTGAGAGCACTGTTCTGTTTTTGTAGACTACTAGCTAAGGAATGGAGTACTGGTCTGACATAAGCCTGGTGTAGGGATGGCTGAAGAAAGGGGCCAAGTTCCTGTGTTTGACATTGCATTATTTCACATGGACAGTGAAAACCTTCTCAGAAAACTCAGCTCTTAAAAAAAAAAAGCCATTAACTCTGTTAAGACTAACTAAAAAAATATCATGTTTTAGTTTAGGTTTTTTAGTTTAGAAATGCTTTGTTTCCCTCTCCCCTTGCACATGCCTTTTAGACACATTTGGTTTTGTTGACAAAAAAAATCCCACACCTTAGTGAGCAAGGCATTTCAATTTCACATTTCTTCTGAAGCAGCATCCCCAAACCCAGAAACCTAACACCAGCCATGTCTTCTGTGCTGTCAGACAGCATATTTCCCAGAGGAGCCTGATTTTTATCCCACAGCCACTACTGTAGAAATTCAGTTCTAGGAAGAGAAAGGTAAATGTTATAGCTGCTGAAAACACACAGATTATACTAAGAACAAAAACTCATACTTGAAAGATAATAGTAATGTTCTTTTTTTCTCTCATAGCTTGAAAGAGATGCCTATGTCCAAGCATTAGCAAGATTTACCTTGCTGACAGTGAGTTCTGGTATTACTGAAATGAAGCAGAAGAATATTGACACAATTAAAACCCTCATCACAGTGGCTCATACAGATGGAAACTATTTAGGAAACTCCTGGCATGAGGTACAAGAGTCATTTGTACTTAAATGTAAGAAAGTGCCTGCATGGATTCTGAACACAGTAGTCTGCTTGTTTGTGCAGAAATACAGTGGGGTTTAGATAAGTGCCAAGTGTGTATTTCCATACATACATTATGGAGAACTGCACATTATGCAGCCAATTAAACAGCAAAACATGTCCAAGTGAGGAATAAAATGGAGAGACTAATAGTATTTAAATTAATACTCAGGACAAAAGTGCTTGTCTGACCTTGAGCGTTGAGAATTCTTTTCTTCTAAAGATCTGCCTGAAGATTTTAATTTATTTGCTCCTTCAGACTGCTTTTTGTTGCTAAACAACTTCTTTCTTCTCTGGACTAGATTCTGAAGTGCATCAGTCAGCTTGAGCTGGCCCAGCTGATAGGGACTGGAGTGAAACCTCGCTACATCTCAGGGACTGTGCGTGGCAGGGAAGGCTCTTTCACTGGAACAAAAGACCAGGCACCCGACGAGTTTGTGGGGCTGGGGCTGGGTAAGTGATGCATTTCATGGCCTTTGTTCAGGCAGATATTCAACTTCCTCCTTTGTTGTTGTTGCCTGTGAGGTTCAGAGCACGCAGAGCTGTCCTTGGCAGTTCTGGTTCTGCACTACTCCTGCTGCTCTGTCCAGCGTGGTTGTTAGGGTGGGAAATGGAACAAAATGCTGCATGTTCATTTCTGCTGATGCACTAGGAGGGGACTGCTGGTGGTGAGAGCAGATCCAGTGGTTTTGCAGCACTCACCAAGTGTTTCACCAAACGGGCAAGTTGGTGTGTGTAGGGTTGGCAGCTTGTTGGGAATCTTGTCAGGAAAGAACACAGTATTGAAACCAAGAGGAGATTAGTTCAGCTGAAACTCTGAAAGTCTGTTTCCTCCTCTTTTGGCTACACTGGTACTGAGTAAGAGCCTTTCTCAGGTTGGCCTGTGAGCCAGAATTTACTCCATAAATTAGATCAAGTTTCCTTTTCTCTCTTTATGGGAACACAGTTAAAGATCTGCAGCCACAGGGTATCTGTGAGAGCCTGGAAGCATCAAGGAAGGCCATGTAGCTTCATCTGACCATTAGAAAGCTTCAGTTTTAGTATGGTGCTCAGTGTCTGCTGCTTGGTGAACAGCTTCACCCCCAGCCTAGCAAAAGCCTTGTGCTCCCTCAGTTCTCCATGTAAAGTTTTGTCTTGAGGAGTAATTATTATTTCACTAGTTCCCCTGCTCTTGGCCATCTGCTGGTCTCAGTGTCTGACTCAGATGGTTTTTCTTGCTCTGCAGTCACTCCTTTTCTTTCAGTTGTGCTCTCCCTTGGCCTGCCCCTGTGTACTCCCCTCACCTTGCCAAGAGCTGCTGAAGGGAAACCTTCTGCCTAGAAATTAATGTGTCTGCCAACATCTCCCAGACTGAGGTTCTTCCTGCCCTCCTAATGCACATTCTCCAGTTCACTGTTCCCTGATCACCTTTCCAGCACTGCTATTCCCAAATGCTGGCCCTGTGTCTGTGCTCAAGTGACTGGCCTTGAAAAATATTGAGTCCTAACAGCTCAAGAATGTAAACTGTAGTCAGGTGTCTCTGAATCAATTGCTGTTGCTGCTCCTTGGAGTACAGCCAGCTCGTAAAGATTTTTTTTTTTTTCCCCCTCTGTCAACTGTATTTCTGAGGCAAATAGTCTATGCCCAACTGCATAAAATGTTTCTGAACTGAATTGCTGGAATGCTTGTTACAGTGAGTGTATGGAAACTTAACCTTTTATTCTTTAGTATCACTTCAGTCTTGTAGGAAAGTGTCCAAATCACAGGAGTTTGGTTTCCATGCACTTTGGGGCTGTCAGAGCAGAGTTTCAGTTTTTTCACTCTTCTCCACAAAACCTGTGTTGCAGAATCTTCAACTTTGTGATCACCATGAAGCATCCTTTGCAACACAAAGATGCTCAGCTCACACAAAAGAATTAATAACATACTTCTCTGTCTGTGAATGAAAAATACATTGGGTTCTGTTAGTAGAGGCACAACTTCTTGCTCCTTGCCAGCCCTTTCTGTGTTATCTCTCACCCATTTTCAACTTCTGTGCCCTGTAGTTGGTGGCAATGTGGATTGGAAGCAGATAGCAAGCATCCAGGAATCCATTGGAGAAACCAGCTCCCAAAGTGTCGTTGTTGCTGTAGACAGGTATGGGGGGAAATTTGCTGTTGCCTCCTCAAGCTCTTTAACCAATACTGGAATGTTCATAATGGGATGTTTTTAGTTTACCCCTGTTTGGAAAAGAGCTACATACCTATTACCATATTAAAGTGCTTTTTGCTTTTGTGGGTTTCTTCCTTTTCCATGGAGCAGAGGTATTTTTGCAAGAAGGAGCAGAGCAAAGATCAGGCAAGAAGCCTTTTTATGGACAGAAAATGTGTGCAGGAGAGTTGCAGAATGAAGGCTGCTGTGCTGTCCAGTGAGTCGTGGTTTGCTGTATGTTACTATATATAGCAAATCTCATTCTGCCTTAGTGCAGGGAGCATTATTGACAGACCTTTTCCTCCTAAGTGTGACTACTGACTCCCTGCTTTCCTCTGGGTGATGTAGATGTCTGAAATTGCAGAATTATGGCTCCAGTCTTCCTTTCTGTGAATCACACAACTGATTTCATCAGGAATAAAACATACCATAAACCTTCCCTGCTTGCATGTGAAGTACTGATGGGACTGGAGTGTTAATGGATCTTACCCTCCCAGCATGTAAATCAGAAAACAGCATTTTCTTAATGGCTCTCAACCCTGACAGTCAGAGGGGGGTGGTTGTGAGGGTGGGGAGAGTTCTGTGAGTGAGCAGGGGCAGGTTGCTGTCAGTGCAGAGCAACTGCCAGCTCAGATCCCAGCCAGCAGTCTGGGGCTCCTTGTCAGACACATCATAGCTCTTTGGGATTGCAGTATTTCTCCCCCCTTTCCAGTATCCATTTGTCATGGGAGATGGGGATTGTGCACTCTGGACAGCTTTGACTTCTGTATTTGGAGCAGTGCTGAAGAGTTTCTAAATGACTGACATTACTCATTGAAGCAGCTGGTGTAGGAAACACTGCTCACCTCCCAGTCTCCACACAGGGGGGTACTTCCAAATATTAGAAATCATGACAGTGTTTCTGATTTTACTGTCAAAGCTCAGTATTTTTCCACAATCAGTAATTGGTTTTTGAATAAATAGAGGTGGGTGGTGGGTGTATATATTTTTTTTTTTTTCATCTTGAATATGTGTTCTTTAAAAAATGGTAACAACATCTTCACTTGTTCTTTACAGAATATTTACAGGATCCACAAGGTTGGATGGAAATGCCATTGGTAAGTTTTTCTCTTTCTGCCTCTCCCTTGTAAACAACTAAGCAGCTTTTTTGAGGCCCCACCAGGAATACTATGTTCAGTCCTGGGCACCCCAGTTCAAGAGGGACAAAGAGCTACTGGAGAGAGCCCAGTGCAGGGCCACTAAGATTAAAAGGGAGTGGAGCATCTCCCTGCTGAGGAGAGGCTGAGAGAGCTGGGGCTCTTTAGCCTGGAGAAGAGGAGGCTGAG
>JAOEGS010002031.1:0-16940 GCA_025447755.1 Corythornis vintsioides | reverse complement strand
TTAAAATAATATGAAATTATTTATTATATGATGAAGTTAGGTGGCTGTGAGTGCATCATGTTAAATAGGCAAGTGCTGTATTTTCCCTGAGGTTCAGTGTTCAGATTGTCCCATCACTTCTTCCTTGTGAGAAGAGACCTGGAAATAATTGTTCCTTTATTTTTGTGGTCTGCTTAAAATAGGAAAATGGCTTGTTTAAATTGCAAATTACTGCAGTTCTCTAAAGTATTTTCTGGCTGTTGCCTGTGACTTTTAAGTGCTTTTTTAAAGGAGCTGATTTTCTCCTTAGGGTGCTAGTGTGACCAACCCACGTCAGATCAATGGATGAGATTCTGTCAGTATTTGAGTGTGGGGTTGCTGTTGCAGTTGGGTGTGTTTGCTTTAGCCCACGTCTCTGTAACTCTTACTGTACATCACTCTTTCTTCACCTCAGGGGCTTGACAGTGATGTTTGAAATCATGAAGACATATGGCCACACGTATGAAAAGCACTGGTGGCAAGACTTGTTTCGGATTGTCTTCAGGATATTTGACAACATGAAACTGCCAGAGCAGCAGACTGAGGTGAGATCATTTACATGAGGTCTGGATTTACAGCAGAAAACCTGAGTAGTGAGTAATTCAAGCTCTAAGAGAGGACTATGAGTCAAACTTACATGCTTGCCTGGTCCACCTCTGCTGCTAGCATCCTTCTTTTGGGTTCTTGGCTTCTGCTGGAGGTATTGCCCCTTTCCCTAGCCTTTTTTAACCCATGGGTGTAAAATGTCTAGTAGTTTACAAACAATGGAAGAACACCATCAAACACAAGGTATCTAGGGTGTGTAAGACCTGCAGCTTCTACAGTTTGAGGCACATACCACTGCTCAAGGGAGCAAGGCTTGTAATCAGCAGCCAACTCAGTTAGAAGAAGAAAATTCTGCTAGTTGGAAACCTTTTGAGGACAAGGGAAATAAACCCACAAAGCAAACACAGCCCAGATGAGCACTGTGCTTTCACAAACAGGTTTTGACCTGCCAAACCAGGACCAGGGAGTGTCCTGACAGGGAAGTGAAACAGAAATGGGCTAATTAACATTGTTCTGTGCAAAGTGCTAATGTTACGTGCTTGATCAAAACTGTCAGCTGTTTGGGAGGCTCTGCTTGACTGCTTGGGTAAGGACATGGCTCATGTTGTAAATCTGTATTCCCTGAAAGTTTTTTAGAAGAAACACAGTAAAACTAGCTTGTTGTTAAACTAGGGTAGGGTTAGACACCAAGATGAGTGTCCATCTCTGGACCTCAGGATGGCAGACACCTGTCAGCCCTGTCATTGCTCCCCAGGAACAGTGGTTGGTCTCTTTCTGTGGTTATTTTCTGTGGTTATTTAAGCAGAGCAGAAGTTGAGGCTGCATGTTTGGGGGTTCCAAGGTTCAGAAAGGATTTGCATGTCACTGGAGAGCAGCTCCAGCAGAGTGAACAGCCATCTGCCTGTGGGATGGACCTCCTGACAGTGCCACCTGGAAGAGAGCTCTGACTGCCCTGTTTTCCCCTCCTAGAAAGCTGAATGGATGACAACTACCTGCAACCATGCACTTTATGCCATATGTGACGTGTTCACACAGTATCTAGAGGTGCTGAGTGATGTTCTCCTGGATGACATCTTTGCCCAGCTGTACTGGTGTGTGCAGCAAGGTAGGACTGTGGCCAAGCTGTGTTTAAACAACGTGAGCATTTGCCTGTGGGGAGTGTCAATAAACAAACCCTGCTTGTCTTTTCCAGACAATGAACAACTGGCACGGTCTGGTACAAACTGTTTGGAGAACGTTGTCATCCTGAATGGTGAAAAGTTTACCCTAGAAATCTGGGATAAAACTTGTACTTGCATGCTGGATATTTTCAAAACTACAATCCCTCATGCGTAAGAAACTGTTCTATTTATAAATATTGTTAATATTGGTGCAGTTATTTCTGTGTGGGGCCAATACTTGGGCCCAGCAGTGGCACTAGAGGCCTAAAGCCAAATGCAGCATTTCTGACAAAAATAAAACTGCCTAATAATAATATAATAATAAAAATGCAATTGTCTGTCCAAGGCCTTTGGTAGAAACACTGTAGTGAAAAAAACACAACACTTAAATTTTTCACTGTGTGTGAAAGAATAAAATGTCTAATTAAAACTGAGGTTAGTTTATTAGCTTATGGAAGTATCTAGCTCTGCCTCTTTTTATACTTCCATTAACTGGAATGAAACAAAACCAAAGTGGGTTTGTAAAATACTGGTTCAGATTTGTATTCAAACTGACTGTGTTTGTGCTGGTTTGGTGTTTTCAAGGCTGCTGACGTGGCGACCAGTTGGTGGGGAGTTTGGCTCTGGGTCTCCCTCTGATGCAAAACTGGTAAGCTGCTGAAATAAAAAATACACGTTAAAAGCTTGCAAGAGCTTGGTACAAATGTGTTGTGATGTGGAATAAAAGTCCACTTAGTTTAAACCCAGTTTGATCTACCTGAAAAAGGGTTTTCTTCCAGATGAAGTGCTACTTAATGCTTTAAAATGTCAAGGAATTAATTGAGGATGAGATGTATTTATTTGTTAATTTTGCTCCACATTCTCTTAGTTCTGTTGTCTTGATGGGAAGATGCTGGAGATGGAAGGATTACCATTTAGATTGACTTGGTTTCCCTTCAGATTTTCTCTGGTAATAAGAAAGATCAGTGTTTAAAATAGAAAATCATCAGATTTCCCAGCACCAGTTGACTAAAGTGATGTAAAATTTGGATTTATTTATAAGTGGCAGCTCTGCAGGTGCTTTACTACTGGTGAGAGTTAGTTCAGCTTTTGGACACTCTCCCAAGATTGCTGCATGAAGTGCTTTATAGATAATGAAGCATTTGGTAAAAACTGTCAAAAATTCAATTATTTCTTAGCAGGTCATCTTTTTAGCACAGCCTTCCTGAATGCAAATAGCAAACAGGGCTGAAGTGAATGAAAAGAGCAGTGTGGGAGCAGCCTGAGCTCTGAGGAGCACAGCCCTGGTGACCATTAGTTTGCAGAAGCTGTCTGTAAGTTAATAATGCTTTGTTTGGGTTTTTTTCTCCTTTCTTCCCAGGACACAATCTCCCAGAAGTCAGTTGATATCCATGATTCTCTCCAGCCTAGAGCTTCAGATGGACGCCCATACCAGCCCAGCACAGGGGCCACAGTAGGTGAAGAGCTGAGTAAATCCAGGCCAACAGCAAGTGCGTGTTCTGCAGTCATTTGCCATTTATACCTCTTGGCAGTAGTGGTGAGCAGGTGGTGGAATCTTGAGTTACAGCCCCAACTAGAAACACAATGAGAAAGAAGATGACATTGCTTCATTTTTTTTTAATTTCATCTATTGTGAGAGAATTCTGTTGGCACTCTGTGTGTCCATATTTCCACCTGGGCTTTAGAAGTCTAGAGTTCAGCTGCTAACTTCAAGCTTTTTACTCAAAGCAAAATATTAACTGTAGCTCTCATTATAATGCTCTGAAAATTAGTACTTTTTTGTCCTTAAGAGCAAAGTTCTTTCTGTTCAGAATGCAACAGAAGCAACAGCTGGGAAAAAAACCCCAAACATATTTAGAGTGACTTGAAGACAGCACATCAAACCCTTCAGGTACTTGTGCAGGGTTAGGTGTTGCTGCTCAGAGTGCTCCTGTCTGGTGGCTTTACTCCTTGCCACAAGACCAAACATTGACCTGAGCCTGCTCTGCCTCTCAACACCCTCAGCCCCTGGTTCTTGCCACTGGTGCCAGGTCACTCCTGCTGGTGGTTGTCAGGCAGCAGTGAAGATTTCTCCAGTATATGGCAGGTGACTTTAAAGTTAGGCAGTAGCTTTTGAAAACCTGCCAGTTTTAGTGTGGTGATCAGTCCTGGTTTTAGGAGAGTAATTCCAGTGAGTGAATTCCAGGGTTGGTTTATGAATGTGTTTGAAGTTAAGCTGTTCTTCAACTTACCCCAGAGTAGCTCAAAGACAGAACAGTGTTGCATTTCTTCAGTTAACAAGCCATTTTGGTTTTCTTTCCCACACAGAGTTCCCAGAACAGAAGTTATTTGCTGCTCTTTTGATCAAATGTGTTGTACAACTGGAACTGATCCAGACTATTGACAACATTGTGTTCTTCCCAGCCACGAGCAAGAAAGAGGATGCAGAGAATCTAGCAGCAGCACAGGTAAGGAGGAGTGGCAGCTATCACTCTTTGTAACAGCTGGTCCTGTAGTGGGTAGTGTTTCCTAAGCTCCTCTAACATCATCTCACTTCTGGAAGTGCTTGAGAACTTCCAGCAGAGCTGAGCTCTTTACATCACAGGGTGTCAGGGGTTGGAAGGGACCACGGAGATCTTGGAGTCCAACCCCCCTGCCAGAGCAGGACCACAGACTGAATCACACACTTCTGCCATGAAATTGTGTTGGCTGCAGCTCACTGTAGGGATGCACAGAGGTGCTGTTCAAAGGGCTTGATGGCACTGGGATGGGGACACAACCTCTGGTACCATTTTAAGTAATACAAGTACAGATGAAAACAGGGTAGGATTGAGTGATCCCAGGAGCTTGCTGAAGACAAACCATGACTTTTTACTTGAAATCTCTTCTTTCTGTTCCCAGAGAGATGCAGCAGACTTTGATGTCCACGTGGACACACAAGACCAAGGCATGTATCGTTTTTTAACATCACAGCAGCTTTTCAAGCTCCTGGATTGTCTGCTGGAGTCTCACAGATTTGCTAAAGCATTTAACTCCAACAACGAACAAAGAACTGCTCTCTGGAAAGCAGGTGAGTCAGTCCTTGGAGAAACAGGGGGAACATGCTTTGGACAGACCCCAAACCGGGTCAGACTGGGGCTGGTCAGTGAGCTGTTGGTGTCACACAGACCCCTGAGTGGGGTCAGGGAGCTCAGTACAGGTGGGTGCCTGGCACGAGGGGGTGTTGGTGTCACACAGACCCCTCAGTGGGGTCAGGGAGCTCAGTACAGGTGGGTGCCTGGCACGAGGGGGTGTTGGTGTCACACAGACCCCTGAGTGGGGTCAGGGAGCTCAGTGCAGGTGGGTGCCTGGCACGACAGGGGCTGTGATCAGGTCAGTGAGCAGTGCTCCGTGGCCCTGGATGGCCGGAGAAGTGAATTCCCTAAGGTGGCTGCACGAGCTGCTTAGAAGGAGAAGCTGGGGACTGTGAGGAAAAAATACCCACTGAAACAAAGATCTGAGCATCTGCCTGGCATGTCTCTAGGTTTCAAAGGCAAATCAAAGCCCAACCTGCTGAAGCAGGAGACCAGCAGCCTGGCCTGCGGGCTGCGCATCCTCTTCCGCATGTACACGGACGAGAGCCGGACCAGCGCCTGGGAGGAGGTGCAGCAGAGACTGCTCAAGTAAGGGCTGGGCAGCTGAGCCTCTGGGTGCTGCTCTGGCTGTTAAACCCCTGTGTGTTCACTGAGCACCCTGAGCCTCCTCTGGCTTGTGTTGGGAACAGGCACAAGCAGCTGTCTCTTCTCTCTAGTGTCTGCAGCGAGGCGCTGAGTTACTTCCTCACTCTGACATCAGAGAGCCATCGGGAGGCCTGGACTAACCTGTTACTCTTATTTCTGACTAAAGTCCTGAAGATAAGTGATGAAAGGGTAAGTAGCTGCTGGGAATGGTGTTTTCAGCTGGTGTTTACTGCTAAGAAGTAGCTCCAGGTCAGTTCTTCACATGCAGTTACATACTTGGCATGAAAAGCTGCTGCTGCTCCATAGCTGCTCTTCACTGGGGGTGAAACTGCACGACAGGTACTGCCTGGAGGGTGCAGGAGTGGGGAAATTAAACATGTCTGAGAAAACACAGAAGGTGCTAAAGCCCTTTAGAAGATGCTAAACCCCTTTAGAAATGTGTGCTGTGCCTTTTACTGCCTTCTCCTGCTGAGGAAGAGAATTATTGGCTGCAATTGCTCGAAGAATTCCTGTTTCTTCTTCCAGAGCTACACATATATCACCCTGACCTTCTCCAAAGCCATTCTGCAGTAAATGAATCCATATTTAGATCTCCCTTTAACAAAACCAGGCTGAAATATTAAGTGGCCAACTGCAACCAAAAAAAAACCTTACAGATACTAGAAAAATTCTTCCTCTTGCAGAATAAGCATCAGCACGGGGCAGTGTGTAGGTAGTGGGTGTGTGTCTGAGCTCATCCCAGCCTCTTCTAGCCCTGCTGGCTGGGAAGAAGTTCCCGCCCCTCCCGCGGTGGGTTTCTCACTGGGATGGGTGTTCCATGTTCTTTTGCCCTGGGGAGGAGAGCTCAGCGTTCTGCGCTCCCCTGCCCCTTCCAGCGGCTGTGCGGCCGCCCCCTGCAGTCCCTTCTCTGCTCTCTCCGCAGTTCAAGGCTCACGCCTCGTTCTACTACCCCCTGCTGTGTGAGATCGTGCAGTTCGAGCTGATCCCCGAGCTGCGCGCCGTGCTGCGCCGCTTCTTCCTGCGGATCGGGCTGGTGTTCCGCATCTCCCAGGCGCCAGAGCAGGAGGCAGCGGGAGGCAAGCAGCAGTAGCCAGGCCCGGGATCCCTGTTCCTCACTGGGGGGCTGAGCTGTTCTCCGGGGTGGCCACAACGGGGTCTTTGTGTGTGGTGGGGCTCTGAGACACCCCCCACGCTGCAGCCCCTTTCCCGATGGATTCTCCTGCCCAGCACAGCCCTGTGAGCACACTCAGCACGGGCTGCTGTGCCCCGGGTGGGCCTGGGCAGCACCAGAGAGCAGCTGGTGATGGTGGCCTGGAGGGAGAAGGTTCCCAAAGAACTGGTATCTCAAGGTTTGAGCTTCGGCAAGAAGTACAACTCAGGAGAGCTGTATTCTGAAGGAAAAAATGTTTATAGTGGGAAGAAAACAGAGCTCGTTCATGGTAAAAGATATTTAGCAACTGTGTCTGATACTCTAAGATTTTTGCACACTCAGGCTGTCTGAGACATCATCAGTAACCCTCCTCCTGTGAAAATGTACAGAGCTGCAGGGCTGTAATATAAACCCTCTGACACTAGACAGTTCTTCCTCTTGTTTATCTCCCTACACCTGATTTGCAGAGAATCTCAACACTTCATTCTTTACCAAATGCACTAGAAGTTTGGGGTTATTTTTTTGGGTTGTGATTTTTCTCTCCATCCCTCTCACTTTTTTTTTTTTCCACCCTTTTTGTTTGTTTCTGTTTCGTTGTAACCCAGAAGTTCCTGTTGCTGACTTTTGTCAAGAGCAGAGGTAGAAACTCACTGACCTACCTACCTGTAATATACTTGTTTTAGGGCTTTTAACTATAACGAGCCATTCAACTGATGATCCTTCAAGGACTGGAACTTGAATCACTGCAAACAAGTCTAGGTTGTGTCTGCTGTCAGATGTTTGGTTTGGTTTTTTTTTTTGTTTGATGTAGATTTCACTCTTCTGTACAGAATTTAATGTTGAATATATTCAAGTATCAAATCTGGCATGGTTTGGGGATGGTTGAATTTATTGGACATGTACTCATACTGTGAATTGTGCTCTGATGGTTAACAGATGAGATTGTCAAGCATTCTGTATTACAATGGATGTAGAAATTTTTTTCAGATGGACAAAATGTATATGGTACAGATATGTAAAGTTTTCTATGTAAAAAAAAATTCTGTACAACTTTCTGTACAATATTTGGTTCTCATCTGGCATATTCTAATCAGGTTATAGGTCAATAAAGTTTTTGAACTCTTTCATCAGTGCAATCAAAACCAGTCTAACCCCCAGCGACTTGTTTTACAGTTTCCTTTGCTTCCAGAGGCCCCAGCCATGGGGGCAGGACCAGGGGTGTCCCAAGGGTGACTGTGAGGAGTCCTCAGCTGGACAGGCAGAGGAGGAGCAGAGGTGAGTTACAGACCCAGCACCTGAGGAAGCAGCAGGGTGCTGAGAGGGGACTCAGGTGGCTGCTGCACTTGATGCTCAAATGCATTGACACTCACCTCTGCACTTGGCTTTCTGGGGATTCAGTAACCTGAAGCAGAGGGGGCTGAGGGGAGGGGGAGAGGGAAGGGCTGGGATTCCAGGGAGGGAAGGGCTGGGATTTCAGCTTCATGGGTCTTGTCAGCACCTTTGATTTTTGTAGGTGAAAATGGAAGGGGCTGGTGCTCCCAAACCTGCACCTAGCAAAGGAGAACAGTGTGAAGCCTGAGGAAGTGAGTGAATCCCACAGGAGTGATGCTCCCTGTAGCTGTTGCCAGCAGGATCCAGCAGGAACAGGGAGCAGTCGGTGCTTTAGCCATGGAAGAGCCAGGGGAGGGAGGCCCTGGGCCTGTGCCAGTGGGTACTGCTGTTAGCCCAGTGCTGCTTAACAGCCACTTCTGTCTGACCCCCCTGGCTGCCCAGGTCCTCCTTCAGTGCCCCTGTTCAAGCCACAGCAAGTACAAGTTTCATAGTTTCAGGGTGGTTTTTTGTTTTCAGCCTCACTGCTTCACTGGTAGCTGTGCACTCCTAGTTAGTAAGGGTTGGTTTTGTGCAACGTGACCCTCCCCTGCCTTACCTGATTGATTGCTGCTGGAGGGAGGCCCAAGAGCTGCTCTGGTTCACTGGGAACTCAGCTCCAGCATCATCATCACTCTTGTCTGTGCCTCGTTAGTTCTGGCAGTGCCACAACAGCTGCTTCAGAGTGGCCCTAATGGCCTGGGTTGTTCACGAGTAAACATAGGCTGAAGGAGATGCTAAATGATTAGAATCATGGACTGGCTGGGGTGGGAAGGGGCCTTTCAAGCTCCTCTCGTACCCTGCAGGGAGCAGGGACATGGCTACTCCAGCAGGTTGCTCAGGCCATGAAAATGAAGAAAGATGAAGTCTGCTTTCACAGTTTTAGTAACAAAATACTTTATTAACTCTTAAATCTGACCCATAAATTAAATATATTCAACACTATCTGTATTTCCAGCACACAACAGGTTAGAGAGCACAAGGGACATTGCTAAGCCAGAGTCCATGAAATTGCTGAGCTTTCATGCAGGACAGGGCTCCTCACTGGCTGAAAAGCAAGTGCCCTTCTCCACATTACTGACTCTTGGTAAAGCTTACAAAGTCCCCTCTGCTGTTGGGTTCCTCTATTCCCAGACAGTGCTGGAGCTTGGCTATAAACAAAGCTAAAAATTCACTCTGATTTAATATCAAATTCACACACACACACAGAGGTTTGTGGCAAGTCCAGCTCAGAGGCTGACTTACCTTGTATAAAAAGTGCAAAACCCACAAGCTCTTCCTCCCCTCCTCACATCACAGGGCAAGAGCACCCCTGCCCTCGCTCTGCAACGTCCAGCTTGCTCTTGCAAAGTGCAGCCCGGGCAGGGAGCTGTCCCGGGGCACCCCCTCAGCCGTGGGCCGTGGACAGGCCCTGCCACCTGAGCGGGAGTGCCCGCGCTGGAGCCGCCTTGGCCGGGCTGTGCTCGGGGTCCAGGACGCTCTGCAGTGTCTCCGAAGTGCCCGGGCGCAGCCAGGCCTCGGTCGCCACCGTGTCTGCGGAGCTGCAGCGCCCGGCCTGGGACGGAGCCTGAGTCCAGGGGAGGGCGCCCGTGTCACCTGCGGGAGAGCAGGGGGGGTGTTACAGGGGACAGAGCTGCTGTGTCTCCAGAAAAGCACTTTCAGTGGCACTTGTTTCTACTTAGCACCCATGTTCTGGGGAACTGGGCCCAGCCTATGTCAACAGCTCAAGCCTCTCAGGCTTTGCTGGGAGCCAACAGCTCCTCCTCTGCCAGATCAACCAGGCAGCCTCAGGGCCGGGTAGGGAATGATGAGCACAGAAACAATGGAGGCTTTGGGAATGATTAGCACACAGCCTATCACCAGGGTCACAGCCTGTGGGAGAAATTCAAGGGCTGTAATAATTGGTACCTCGTTCAGAAAGTGGATCTCAGAGCTGTATTGGGTTTGCTGGGGAGCCTCTTGCCCCAGCTGCAGAGCTCTGTAGGAGCCCTTCCCACATCAGAATCTCTTGCTCACTGTTCAGCTAAAGGCTGGCTATTAATATTTGTTCCTTAATTACTGTAATTGCTTTGTGTTCTCTGCATCTGCCCCACGGAGCCTACCTGAGTAAGCATCTTTCTGCTGGAGCTCAGCCAGGCCGTGCAGCAGCTCCTCGTTCCAGCCCCTCAGCTGAGCCACGTCAGGGCTGAAGCTGCAACGTGAAGAGGAGCTGTCAGGTGGCAGCGAGGGGGTCTGGCCCCCAGGAACGTCCTCCTGCAGAGAGCCCCAGAACACACGTTAAACAGCACCCTCTGAAAGGGCAAAGAGCTGCTGGAGGGTGGGGGCAGCACCCACAGCACCCACCCCAGGAGCCCCCTCCAGCTGGGACCTGCCCCGTCCTACGCACAGCGCACTCCAGAGCTTTCTGCTTCAGTCGCCGCCTCTCCCGTGCAGAAGGGGACAGCTCTGGGGAGGAATTCACTTCTTCCAAGGCTGGGAACATTTCCCCGTTAGCATCTGGGGACACAGGCAAAAGCATTTTCAAAGAAAGCAGTTCCCAAGTTTCAAAGGTCTCCCAGTGAAATTGTGACCATTAAACAGTTACTGCGGTTGAAAATTTAACTGCTGAAAGGGAAATGGGATTGCTATGAAGGGAGCTCATGGAAACAAAGACACATTTTAATCTGCAGGCAGGTGGCTGGTGCTGTGAGGCCGTGGCCAGAGCTGCACCTGCTGCAGTTTCCCCAGTGAGCAGTCACTGAAATCCCTGAGGGACAGGTTGCTGGGCTGGGCTGGGTGCAGACTCACCGATGAAGGCGCTGTCCGACTCCAACAGCGAGCTCTTCAGGAACTCATTACAGTCCTTCCTGAACTGCAGAAGTGTAACAAGAGGCAGTTTCAGATGCCTCAGTAGCTTTCTGGGGCCAAAGAAGAATTATTTGCTCTTTTCACCAGGTCAGAAAATAAATGTCCCCTTTGAGACAGCAGCTCTAATTAACTCCCTGCCCTGTGCATCACTTAAAGCACCTGACTGCAGAGCAGCTGCTTCTGCCCTGGCTTTTCTCTGCACTCCCCCAGCAGCCATCTACCAGCACAGCAACACAAAATAAACACCCCGGAGCAGAAAAGGGAGGGAAAGGATGAAACCCTCTCTAGATACAAAGAGTGTGTCTGTCAGGCTTGGAGAAACCACTACTCATTGCACTGCCAGGGGACAGAACAGACAGCAGCTGACTTAAAGTGCAGTTCCTTCCTCCAGATCTGTGAAACACAGCACTGCTCACACAGGAAAAAGCCAAAGTAATACAGGAAAAAATGTGGTTGGTTCTTACCAGTCCCATGGTTGGTAGGTTACCCCCAGGAGCA
Organism: Corythornis vintsioides; assembly: GCA_025447755.1. Classification (NCBI taxonomy): domain Eukaryota; kingdom Metazoa; phylum Chordata; class Aves; order Coraciiformes; family Alcedinidae; genus Corythornis; species Corythornis vintsioides. The sequence goes on along the minus strand of JAOEGS010002031.1, from coordinate 5,655 downwards.
GAATAATCTTGATCAGCAAAAGCCACAGAGACAAGGGAAAAAATGACAATGTTGCCATCAAAGCAGTTATTTTATCAGCATATCATGACAAGAATGAAGACCACTGTGCTTTACCACTATAAAATTCCACACGTTATATGAGTACTTTTAAAACACTTGAACACATTTGCTCCAGTTTCCTTAGGTCAACTTAAGACCTGCTAAAGGCTTTTTGCACACACAGCTGAAAGGTTTAACTGCTCTAGTCTTCAGTGAGAAACAGCAACCAAACTGCTTTTCTCTTGTGTATTTCTCAAGTGCAAAGCACTAGTTAAATTACTTTCAGGGAATCAAAGAGAAACAGTAATAAGTTTTAAAAAATACTTAGAAGTTTTTTTAAATAGAAGTTCTTCTCTTTGTTCCACTACATACTGACAATTCCAGCTTTCCAGTGCTTTACTGCTGTGCAGAGCAGCACTCCCATAGAGCTTGAAAGAAGTGCAACTAGAGCTGGTGTTTTGTAATTCTCATCAAACCCAGCAAAGAACAGTCACTGCTGGACCTCACCATGCACCCCCTACCTTCACTCCCTCTCCTCATTCTCATCCTGTCCAGTTTCTTCTGCTGCTCCCTCAGCAGCGCCTGCTGCTGAATCTCCAGGGTGTGGTCATCTCTGGGAGGGTCAGGATACATGTGCCTCAAGCCCACACGTGTTTCAGAATCTAGAGGAAGAGACACAATCTTACTTCCCTAAACCAACATGCCGAGAAACAGGTTTGAAGATTAGCTACAGTCAAAGCCACAGGGGCAACGCTGAGGAGGGCCAAGAGGGAGCTGCTTTGCCAAGGAGCTCTTTGTGTCTTTGGCCTGGGAGAGGGAGGGGAAGCACAGATGTTTCAGCCCCTTCCTGCATCACCCAGCAGCAGCTCCACTTGCCTTGGTACTTCAGCTCATTGAAGTCCCAGATGTTCTGCAGGTTGACAGGTTCTTGTGCCTCCTGCAAGGACGGGCGGCGCAGGGGGATCTGCGGCCGCAGCCTGGCCAGGTCAAACATGTCCTTTGGGTTCCTCTCCCTCCTCCTGCTTCAGCACGGGGGAAAACAAGCAGAATTCAACACTGCAGTGTTCATCACTTGGGGGGAAATGAAACACTGATAAGGCAGCTTTTATGCTTAGCTAAAGGTCTCGTAACAGGGACATCACTTTGGAAGCAGTGACACTGCACGTGTCTTGTAAGAAGGGATGTTCTCATAGTCAAACCCCTCACACTTCATCGAGTGCAACTAAGAATGATGATCTGATGACTCTTTCCCAGCTAATTGGGTATGATTAACTAACACATTTTGGAAGCAAAGCAAACCAATTTTTTTCAAGTGAAATGGTATGATTTTCCACAAGAAAATTCTACTTTGCAGTTGATAAGCACATTGATCAGCACTAATTGTTTACAGGAACAGACTATGCCCTAAGAATAACAAGATTAAATTCAGCCTTGGCCACCTGCTTTGGACCAAGCTCCAAGCCAGAGCACTGCAACCTCCAGCCTCAGCAGTACAGCCTTTCTTACCCTGACCTTCAGTGAGACCCCTGGAAAAACACATGAGAAAATGGAAGAAAAGGATCTAAGCTCCATCTTCATATTTCCTTTTCACTGCTATTAGCCACTTACTACCTGTCAGTAGCCCTCCTGAGTTACCTCCTGCTGCAGGCAGGAGCTGTGGCTGCCCAGGCCCCGAGCTGGTGGTCCTGTGTGGTGGGCACAGGCTGCTCCCTGGCCGTGTTCAGCAGCTGCTCCTGCAGCCGCCTCTCCTCGCTGTGGAGCTGCTTCCTCATCTCTGACAGCTCACTTACCATGGTCTTCCTCTCACCTGCAAGTTAACACACATACTTCAAAAATACAGTGTCACAGACACTTTTCTGCCCCCCTCGTAAATGTGAGGTGGAAAAAACCCCAGTGAAGTGTGAATTAAAGCAAGGATTATAGAACTGCAGGACTCACAGCATTCCTCACACCAGAAATGAGGTCACAGAGTGCAAGGAGCAGAGCCCCTGAACACAGAAAGCAACCCAACTTCAATGGACATGTTGAGCTGTGTTTGGAAAGGAGAATGGAATGCCAGCAACAGAGCCTGCTGCTGAAATCAGCAGCTCTCACCAGGGCTCTGGCTCCCAGGGCAGTGACAGGAATGAAGGTGGCAGCAACACCACCACCACCTCCCTGCTATCAAAGGTGGGCTTCCTGCCTGCTCAGCACAGACTCAAGGGTTCTACCTTCAGCACTTCTCTTTACTAAGTGCTGCTGCTGGCTTTGGGCTCAGGGCAGCTTTCCCCCACGGGCTGCAGCTGTACCAGAGCAGTTTGTGAGGAGTAATGGTTGTGAGAGAAGGTGAGCTGCAGGAGAGACACCTACCGATGGCACGCAGCTGGTTCCTTCTGGCAGGGACAGGGGGAGAAGGAGCCCTCGGTGGAGGAGCAGCCCTTGGTGGAGAAGGAGCCCTTGGTGGAGAAGGACCCTAGTGGTTGGAATGAAGAGGAAATGCTCACATGGCAAAGGCAGATGCAAGTACATTTGATTTCTTATTTTATGTGCCATTTACATTACCTACTGCTACAGCTGCAGGACAGGCTGTTAGTGCCTAAGGTTTTCTTAAATCTGACCTTAAAATGCACACTCTGAGTTGCCCTGAGAATACCCATAAGGCAGCAGCAGAGGGCTGGGCAAAAGCCAGCAATACCCATAGCTGGGAATCAACAGTGAACTCCAGGCCTGGGTAAACCTACCCAGATATCTGTGCTATTCACAGATATTCACTACACCTGGCACATGCTCAGGGCCTGGCAGGATTCCATACACTGCACTAATTAAATCCCTACATTTGACTATAAAAATCCTACCTGAGCACAGTAAGATAAATGGCTCTCAGCAGAGGGAATCCTTTCTTCTCTCCTTCCTGCTTTGTTCTGAAGAGCAGGGATGATGGGAGAAGGCTGCCTCAAAAGCTGCAAGGAGGAAAGCAAGACTGAAATCCACATTCCTCTGGATTCTGTGTAAATTATTATTTTGGACAGGAAGATCTTAGCTAAAATGTTTCCTTTGACAGCAAAAAGCTTTTGCTGATGTTAATTGATTTTTTTAAAATTCAATTTGCAACTCTTAGCCACATAAAATTTTGGACAAAATTACTGAATGTGATTTTATTTTCCACCCATAGTAACCTTAGCTCTTTATTTTCCATTATGTAAGCTTTTAATTTGTGGTTAGAAACTGTAATTTAGGTTTTTTCCATCCAAGTTGTAGGTGATGGATTCCCTAGGCAAGGGAAGTTTGCACTGGAGTAGGTCTGTGTGTGCACCAAGTGTACTGCAGGGTGCTGAACTCAAAGGGGAACACTGGAGGCAGCACCTAAGAAATGCAATTTTGTGAACCATCAATGATTTTCAGAAGTGTTTGGATCCAGAAGGAAGCCAAAGCCATACCATCCTCTTTTCCTCTTCCATCCTTTCTTTCTCACAGTCCTGCTGAAGTCGCTCATCTTCCTTTTCTTCTCTTTTTCTTCTTTTCTCTGCCTCTTTCAGCCTCTCTTCATTCAACCGAATCATTTCTTTATTCTTCTGTCTCTGCTGTAAAACAGACATTATTTGTACATGAAAAAAGGCTCAACATCAGTGAAGTTTTGCTCTGTTAAAATTACACATCACAGTGATTAGTATGAAATGAGAAGTGTATTTCATCAGGCTGACTTCAAACAGCTGCAGTCCTGGCTCCCAGTAACTTCCAGGAGCACCCAGAGCTGACAGATGTGCTGCTTTAGATCTGCCTGGCATCCTTGCAAGACAAGGTGTCCTTATCTCAAAGATCCACCCTGACCAATAAAACAAGGCTTTACAAAATCCTCCTGTACAGCTCCAATCAGAATACAAATGCCAGGAGAGCAAGACTGAAATACAAAATGATAAAACAACTTTTGCTTTGCTTTTAAATTCACCCATTTGGCAAAACTTCTACTGGCCTCACAAAAATGTATTCAAACAAAAAGAGAGAGAGCACCACAGCCAGTTATAAACCAACACCATTTTTCCAACAAGCAGTTCAGTGGTAGCAGCACCCAGAGAGAACAGCATCCTGGTTAATACCATTCTCTACCTCTCCTCTGGCCTGTGTTACAAAGGCCAATTCACAGGACACTTCTCAGTTTCCCTTCTCAGTCTAGAGGATAAATATTGCAGAGGATTAGTTCAGGGTGGAAAAGAGACAAGGTATCAAAATCCTGCACCTCCTCCTCCTTCCTTCTTCTCTCCTCTTGTTCTTCTTCATACTCCTTCTGAATCCTCAGCCTCTGCTCAGCCAGCCACTTTTCTTCTTTTTCTTCTTCCAGTCGAAGTTTTTCTCTCTCTGCTTCCTTCTTACGTCTCTTTTCTTCAATCTAGAAAAGAGCAAAGAATTATTCAGCTGCCAACAGCCAGCAGCACCTGATGAGCACCATTCACCACCACCATCTGCTCTATGGACTGTGGTACCCCCTTGCAGAGTCCCAGGCTGTATGGAGCAAGAGACAATTCCAGGGCTCCAGAACTCTAAATGAGATGATGTTTGACCATTTCTTTTTGGCTGCTATTTACTGAACCCCTCTGCAGTAGGAACACTAATCATTATAAATGCCACTAATAAAACTTTAACTTCCTAATGCTTAGTCTACTCCAGATGTGCTGGAATAACACTTCACTAATTCAATAATAGAAGATGGGAAATAAAAGACACAGCAATTACCTGCTTTCTTTCCACAATTCCAGTACTTTGGAATTGTGAATTATGACTTACTGAAGCTGGGGGTCTGCCCTTTTTCTTTTACCCATGGAAAAAACTCATCTTTAAGAGATCCCCATCGAACTACTATACCAGACGAGCACTGAAAAGATCCAGGAGTTCCTCAGTACTAACTGCTGTTTCATTCTTGTGGGTGAAGCACCAGGAGGGAAGCAGCAGGTGGTGCCTGGGTGCTCACCTGCATTCGAAGGAAGTTCTTGTAGGACTCCTGGCGCCGCAGGTGCTGCGGAGACCGCGGCTCCCCGAACACGTTCCCCCGAGCAAAGGGAGAGGTCTGGGCAGAAGGAAAGCCTGGGAGGGGACAGCCCAAGGTCAACATCCAAGCAACAGCAACATCCATTCCAAAGGTAGTTCATGACAACTGTAATTCACAGCTGTAGCTGAAAACTGGCTGGGGTTGAAAGCTCTTGGCTGCCTAGAGGAGCAGCTGGGTTTGAACTGCTGGGTTAACATCCAAACTGTCATTTTACAAAGTAACACCTATCAAAGCCATTTATTGTGCTGTCCAATCTGCAGTGTCATGTCTGAAAGTGTTACCTGTAAGTTAGTTAGAACATCAAAGTCTAGAGGCAGTGTGGGCCCACTGCTGGATGCAGTGGGTGCCCTGGTGCCCGAGGACACAGAGCAGGCTGAGTTACTGATGCCACCTTTGCCTTGGTTTTTACTACTAAGGTCAGCTACCAGGAGTCAACTGGTTAGAGACCAGCTGAGGAAACTGGACATCCCCAAGTCCCTGGGCTCTGATGGGATACACCCAGGAGTGCTGGGGGAGATGGCAGAGGTCATTGCCAAGCCACACTCCAGAATCTTTGAGAGGTCCTGGAGAACAGGAGAGGTGCCTGAGGACTGGAG